>BQNB010008405.1:4160-90098 GCA_026074375.1 Tanacetum coccineum
ATTTTGAGAAGAGAAAAAACAGTAAAAACATGGGGTATTTATACCTTGGGATAGTTACTCCTACCGATACTTGGATGACGCCACGTGTGTGCTACTTGCCTAATCGACGATAGAAAAGCGCATGGAAACTGGTGAAAAGCTGTCACAAGTTAGAAGGTAAAAGGACAGCAACGCTCCACGTAATTAAAGCGTCACCAACTCAGAAGACGTACAGCACAAAAACAGAACGCAAGGAGAAAATAAAGTAGATGTCTAGCATTGATCACCGCACGTAGGAAATAACCCACGGGCAATATCATACTAGACTGGGGGGACTTGATGACGTATAATGGGTATACCAAGCCTTTGGGCTTGGGCCACATTATCACTTGGGCTTTTTGGATAAACCTATCAATAACAGGCCATGTTAAAGCCCAATCTCGCGGGGGCTTCGGCCCCGAACCTAGCGATCCGTCCGCGGATCCACTTGTAGAAGATCTGTCTGCGGATCCACTTATAAGACGATCCGTCCGCAGAACATCTGCGTCCGTCCAACAAGATCGTCGCGGACCCTTGCCCGACAAGGGACCCACTCCGGCCACTACTAAAGCAACTGAAATACTAGGAAACCCTAGTACTAGACACCTATAAATAGGGGTCACAATACATCCCAAAAGGTACACAATTATTCTTATTCTCTCTGACATATACTCTGACAATATGAATACTTACTCTCACGCCGAAGTCTAATCGTGGGGTCCGTCCCCACGGTAAGACTAACGGTTTACTTTTAATTGTGCAGAAAATCATCACTTCTCTTGCTCTAGTACAAGATCAAGCATTCAAGTCATTGGGAGACCCGACCCGACAAAGGACTTTGACACTACTAAACCCGGCACGAATTTTGTACTAACAATATCCAAACCAAAAATCGAATATCTAATTCGGTTTGACTTGGTTATGACAAATTTGGTTCGATTTTAGTTTTCGGTCCGTGTGTGTATTACTCGAATTGTGAATACCCTTGCTAATATTGTTGTTTTCTCATTTTGTAGTTTGGGCTGCTTTTGAACATTTCTCAAAGACTTCACTCAAGTAGCAAATTAAGATGACAATAAAGGATATGAAAGTGCAATTGACTTAAATATTGGATGTATAAAAGGCTTAAATTCAGTTATTTGGGCTATAATACAACCCTAATTTTCATGTCACTTTATTTACACACACATTTTCATATTACTTTGTTTAGACTCGTGATTTAGTTTTGGGTAAAACCGTTTATTACTAACTTACTTTCTCATTTATACCGTAATAACCAACTTACTTTTTTTTTACACATTACACCAATTTATTTTCAAATTTTGTTTGACATCACCAATATCACAACGTGTTACCGACATGCTGGCATATACGTTCAACGCTGGCAAAAATATTTTAGGGTAAAGGTCATTTATTACCAAAATATTTTCAAATTTTGTTTTACTTTATTTTTACTAAAAATTTACAAAAAATTTACAAAAATTTTTAAAAAAAATTCGCACTTTTTAAAATCTTAATTTTTTAAAAAAATTTTAAATTTTTTCGTACTTTTCAAAATTTTATTTTTTTTTCAAAAAAAAAGTTAATTTTTTTCTACGAAAAAAAATTAGATTTTTTCTTAAAGTTAAGAAAAAAATAAAAAAGTAAATTTTAAAAAAGAATAATTATTTGTCAAAGTACGAAATCTTTTAAAAATATTTTTTTTTAAATAATTTTTTTAAAAATTCGTACTATTAAAAAATTATGATTTAAAAAAATTATAATTGTAAATGTGTTAAAGAAGACAAGGGTAATATAGTCATTTTATGGTCATATTGATGATGTCGAACAATATTTGAATGTACGTGAGTGTAAGTAGTACGAAAAAAGTAAGTTGGTCATTACGGTACAAATGAGAAAGTAGGTTGGTAATAAATGACCTTTACCCTAAGTGTGAAGGTGGAGTGTATTAGCACATTTGGAAAAGAAAAAAAAATTAATGACGTGGAAATTTAGCTGGTCATATGGGTAACATTATTACAAAACAAACAAGTTCGTTGATGTAATGTGTACAAAAAAAAATAAGTTAGTCATTACGGTACAAATAAAAAAGTAAGTTGGTAATAAATGGCCTTTACCCTTTAGTTTTTAATAAGACATTCACTAATTAGGCGAATGATCTACACCTAACTAACAATGGTAGATTGATCGTGTATAAAACCGAAACCGAACCGAAAAATTTCGGTTTTTGATTTTTAGAAACCATTCGGTTTCGGTTTTGTGTCGGTTTGGTTTTTCGGTTGTCGGTTTATTTTCGGTTTGGTTTTTCGGTTTCTATACGACTTATCGAGCTTTGCTTTTGCAAAGTCGATTTGGAATATACAACCAACACCTTCAAAGCTTTAAAGAAACAATCCAAATAAGAAAAACCAAAGACACAACAATGATAATAAGAAACAAATGACCATATAAAACCCTTAAAAAATTATTTATGTGTTATAAAGCAACACAATAACAATGATAAAAACCTAATAAACATAAAGAACTCATAGAAAAGAACTTATTATGTGTCATAAATGGCATGGACAAGAAGTACATGAAACAAAGAGTAGTTACTCGACATGATATAGTTAATCTAGCGGAGCATATTCATTGTTCCTTAGAAAGATCGGTTCGGTTTATATCGGTTTTATTTTAATGCTAAAACCAAACCGAACCAAAAACTTCGGTTTTTCCAAAATCAGAAAACCGAACCATCGGTTTTTCAATCGGTTTCGGTTTTTTAGGTTTTGGTTCTTCGGTTTTTTTCGGTTTAGGTTCGGTTTTTCGGTTTCATGCACACCCCTAGTTAATTGATAAATCTTGTTTTAATAATGTTCTCGAGAAGTTTGGTAGAAAACGCCTAATTTTTAGAAATTAGGGATTCTAGTGATTAAGATTCTTGGTTCTTGTGTAAAAAGATTATGGTCTGGTATATTTTGTTGGAGTATGTTTGTGGCGTAGTAAATAACTATATGGCTAGACACACGTGAGCTTACGGGTCACACATATTAATGTAGAGAAATAAAAACAAGATAACAAATTGGATATGTTTATTCTACGAATACCAGAAACAATTCTTCCAACAATCGTTGATTCGATTGAATACCGATTATTAGGGTAAAAATTCTTGGCAAACAGCGGCTAATGGTTTATTTTTATTAAAACTGATAACTCATCAATACAAAGAAAAAGACCCTATATTTAGGGGACAAAGTTAGGAATCAACCTAAAAGATTGAATATTTAATTTTCCTATTTCTTAAACACAGAAATTGATTAAGAATATAGGTTCTTAATCCAAAGGTTTATTTGTCAACATGAAATTAAATAATTCAATAAGTAAATAATTTAACTTTTGACTAAAAGTCAATGTCTCTGCATATAAAGGCACAACTGCATCATTCTTTCCCACTTGAAAAAAACTCGTCCTCGAGCTTGCCTCACTCGTCCGTTTTACTCGTACCATCCACATTTGAATCCCCTGCATCAAGTTCTCTTTCATTGTAATAACACGACCTCGAACCTTGATCGTCTTAAAACCCAACTTATCATCCATAGGTGCAACTTTCAAATACTCTTCTTGAAATTTTTTGCCAATCAAAATACTAACCTCGACAAAATTTCCCTTTTTTAACAAAATTAACTCTTGAGGGTTTGACTACGGTTTTTGAAAAATTAACACTTATAGTAGTTTGGATCTTTGAAAAGCAAAGATCATTAGCCACAACTACAACGTTTTTCATGTTGTCTCCATCCCCATCAATGACATTTTCAATATCGGTATCATAAAACTGGCTCGATTTATTCATTTTTACAACAACACAACACCAAAAATGAACATTATTTTCATCACTCTTGAAATTTAGATAATTGTCAAAAATCATTTACCACATTCTCACTCACAAATCTTCTTCTTCATATTGATCATCATAAATATGGAGGTCCTTCTTAACCGTCACCCGTCACACCACTTAATCCCCCCATTCATTCAGATGAACCATTCAACTCAAAAGAAGGATGTATTCTGACTTTTCGCCTTCACTTCTCCGACCGTTACGATCCCCACGTCTTCTAGGATTCATCATGTCATTCATTCGATCAGCCAATTAATCAACAAACTAATCCAATCAGTCCTCCATTCTTGCCAAATGGATCTTAGGAATCTTCATATTCGGTTTTCTTCTTGGAGGCTATCCTTATCAGGAACTTCGCTCTTTGATTACCAACTGATGTAGAAAAAAAAATAAGATAATAAATTGGATCTGTTGATTCTACGAATACCAGAAGCAATTCTTCCAACAATCGTTGATTCGATTGATTATTAGGGTAAAAATTCTTGGCAAACAGCGGCCAATGGTTTATTTTTATTAAAACTGATAACTCATCAATACAAAGAAAAAGACCCTATATTTATAGGACAAGTAGAATCAACCTAAAAATATTGAATATTACTTTCCTATTTCTAAACACATAAATGTTTATGAATATAGTTTCCTAATCAAAGTTTATTGTCAAACAAGAAACTTAAATAAATAAATAAAGTAAATAATTTAACTTTTGACTAAAAGTCAATGCTCTGCATATGAAGGCACAACTGCATCACATATGTATACTGAGACACCATTTGTTATAATGTAATTATCGTGTTTACATTATACAATATCCAAGTTACTCGAGATCAAGTAAACGGACTACGAATCATTGAGTTGGACTTAGTGAATTCGTCTCGGACTTAAGCAATTTGCTAGCCTAATTACCTAGGTCTAATGGATCGGCCCATGGGGCTTGAATGGAAGAGAAATAAAGTTCAAGGACTTTAGTGTAACTCGGGACATGATAAGTTTGATATGATTTTATCATATCACATAACATTTCAAAAGATCACACACGATTTTCTCCTCCCTTCTCTCATCTATACTCGGTCGAACCATATCCCTCCCCCTAGGGTTTTGGTTTTGATATTCAAGCTATTCCAAGTCTTGCGCAAGGGTTAGTTCAAGTGTTCCTAAGAGGACTAGTATCCGGTTGTGGTTGTAGATGTGTAGTGTGGACTACTTTGGAGGTAACTTTGATTTGGTTACTTAGTTTCTTTGGTGACTAGGGCTTGTTTTAGGTCTCTCGTTCGCTCCTACACATTCTTGCAACAAAGGTACAATATTTGTTATTATTTATCGATTGGTCATATGACTCTATGCATCCGTGTTGATTATGGCTTTCGCGTGTGTATAATTAATTCATGCTAATTTAATTATGTATTTGTATTGCTAATCACCAACAGTGTCACGAGCCATCTTATGATGTCATATGATTATTGTGTATTTGCATTTGTAGAAAATTCGCGTGTTTTAGGCATTTTTGGAAAACCTATTTAAAACAGACCATAGGGCATGTAGCAATGACATCTCAATTGACATATATAGTACTAATAACTTAAGCCATATTGTCAACAACCATGTAACCCTTGCAATAATAAGTCAACGATTAAATTTTTACATCTACAAACACATTTTCACTCTTTTTCTCATCTCTTGCTTTATCATTCCTCATTATAAAATAGCTTTTAAAGATGCTTAATTTCCGCAACGGAGAACAAATATATAAAAGAAAAACAAGCTATTTGTAAAAATATAAAATATGATGATAATGTTGATAATGATACTATAAAAACCAGCAAAGAGACTTTTAAAACCGATTATTTGTTATATATTGTAGAGTAAGGTATTTTATCATCACTTGAAAGTAAATTTGACCAATTTAGATTGTGAAAGATATTTTAAGTTACAATTTACGATTGAAGATATATAATCACTTGATCATAACAAGCTAAAAAGTAATTGTCAAAATGCAACATGTTTTCATAAGCGTTACCATAATTTTTATCCATGTATTTTGATTATTTTAATAAACATATGGTACTTAATAAAGTATATATTCTATTTTATGTTCATCAAAAGATTAAATTTATTGCTTTATTCATCAAACTTGTTGGTGGCCGCTAAAATGTCTTCCAGTGGAATTTCGAGATGTTTGAATTCACTTTTAGGGAAGGCGCCATTTTGATGATTAGAAAAATTAAAGTTAACAACTCCAAGCACTTATCTAGATTGGATGGATAGCTTCAAGGGAGTTCAAAATGTAGTCCATCACAGTTGAGATCTACTGTATTTAATGGGATTTGCTACTTGCCTCCGCATAATCCAAGTGACCAAAGTGAGTGTTGAAAATAGACGTTATTAGTTGGATCAATTCAACACACTTGTTTCAAAGTAAATAAATGGGTTAGTCTGATTTATGCAAGTGAGTAGTTGTAACTACTAAAAGTTTGGAATTTAAGTTCATTTGGAGACTATATTTTTTATGGATACTGGGGGACTCATCCTCACCTTTCATTTTCATCTCATCCAATGGATGAGATTAAATTGCCTATTTACACTTAAGGGGTATTTTTGTACATTATATAAATTTACTTTCTTATAACCCTTCTCATTTAACACACACACAAAGTGTGTGTTTTCAGATCGTCCTTTTTTTTCTCTCTCTCTACACCAATCCACAACTAATCGTTCGATCAACACAAACAACCAATCGATCGATCTTCAATCGATTGTCTTATTTTGAATCGATCATCTCCTTCTTCAATTGATAAACATCAGGTTCGTATTTGTTTTTATTTTAGCTTATTTGATGTGAATAAGCTTATTAATTTATCATCATTTGAATTTATGTGCTTATAATTCAGCTTATTTGAACGAATTATCTGAATTAATTGTTGCTAGTGATAAGCTAACTTATTAGATGATGTATATAAATAAGTTATGAATCGTCATCATCTGAATTTATTTTGTTGAATTATAAGCTAGCTTATTAGCTTATTTTGATGAATTATAAGCTAGCTTATGAATTAGATAAGAGTTAGTGTGAATAAGTTGTATTATTAGGTAGTTTTATGATCTGAATAACTTATTATTTAGCATTTGATTGAATTAAGTTATTGATATAAGTTGAATTAAGCTGGTTTTAACTTACTAGTTAGCATTAAGCAGTTTTGAGCTCATATGAAATATATCATATATAATTTTAGCTTGGGTTAACATGTTTATAATTGAGGTTATTTTGTTTGATATATCATATATGTGATATCACATCTGATATTTCATTTTGTTAGATTTATTATATGTGATATCACATAGACTGCTTTATTAGATATATCGTATGTAATATTTGCATTTTGTCATAAAACAACTTATTTTGTTTTTCTTATTTTATATTTTCAGAGCTGTTGTTCAATAAGAAGTTGTTGTTCAAGAAAAAAAGATATGGTTCAAGACGAAGAAGACTTAGTTTAAGAAGAAGAAGACTTGTTTCAAGGATAAGATGACTTTGTTGATTCCATGATAGATCCATCCAACTCTTTCTTTTTTTCACATGTGATATGTTAGGAAATCATATATGATTTTATATTAATTTTATTTTCATTACAATTATCATATATGATATTTGAAAGGAAATCATATATGATTTTACATTGTTTTTGTTTTCATTACAATTATCATATGTGATATTTGAAAGTAATCTGTCTAGTGTTTGATTTTTATCTGGACAACTGTTAGAAATTCTCTTTTACTTGATTTTGGTTGATTCGGATCTTACATGAATGTGAATCTATTATATATCAGATGTGATATTTGTATTTTACAAGTTAGTAGCAAACTATCATATGTGTTTTTTTTCCAAAGATCATATATGATTTAACATGATCATCACTAATTTATCAAATCATCATACTTGATGTTTAAAAAATGATAACATGTTTTCTATTCTAATGCATTTATTTACAAGTGATTATGAATGGGTGCAATAAAACTTAAACAAAATAAACATAATATCGAAAATCACATTCGTAAATGTTTCGCCATTTTTATTTAGTATAAAACATCATGACATAATACCAAGAAAGTTAAACCATATTAGCAAGACATTGTACCAGTTATCAATGGTTTACAAAATCATCCGTAGACGTCAAAACTCCATACGGAGATTACAAGATTAAAACGAAGTATACATTTTGAACGTGAAATGAAAATTCATGAGCTTCTTCATTGAGTTTCTTGAGCCTTTGGATGCTTGTAATGTTCAAGATGCCTTAAAAATAGTCTTCTCTACATAAATAAGAAGATTTGATTCAATTTTCAAGAACATAATCATATATGATATATTATAATGGTAAAGAAGTTAACTTTCAAGCAGATTATCATATATGATATCAAACACACAACTAACTTTTAATTACTCAATAGGAGATGACAAACTTGCTGGTATTTTAGTTTCAAGCATATTATCATATATGATATATTATAGTGTTAAAAAAGTTTGCTTTCAAGCAGATTATCATATGATATTATACACAAAACTAACTTTGTAGTACTCACAAGGAGATCACAAACAACTTGTATTTTATTTTCAAGCACATTATCATATATGATATAGGATAAATGCTTAAAATCTAGCTTATATCATATATGATGCAGTACATAATTTTTTACAATTTTTTCAGGCAACTTATCATATATGATTTTTCACAAGCCATAAAACCTGATAATTCATAAAAAGAAGCTAATAAGTTAGCTTATAATTCATCATAATAAATTTAGATGATTATAATTCATAATGCTTATTCATATCAATCACCTAATAAGTTAGTTTATCAATCAACACGATTAAATCACATAATTCGTCAAATAAGCTATAAAAGGATAAGATGAATTATAAGCTTATTTTAATCAAATAAGCTAAAAATAAGATAAATAAAAACAGATCGGATGAACTTTTACCTGATGATAATGAACCGAAGAAGTAGATAATCGATTTACGAAGGAGATGATCGATCGATTAAATGTTCGTGATGATAGATTAAGATCTGATATGTTTGTGTGTGTGTTAGGTGAGAGAGAAAATGATAGATCTAAAAAGACGGTGTGTGAGTGATTGGAGGTGTGGTTAGTGTGGGACGTTAAATGTCCAAACTACCCCTCCGTCCTTTTTATTTATTTATTTATTTATTTAAATAATAAAACCCTTTTTAATCTTCACCCTTCCTTTTTTTAAATGGATAGCTGGAATTAATCCTCCAGCATCCAATAAAAAAAAGGTTTCTAATATAACCTTCCTCTTATGTTACGGTTTTGATTTCTTCATTAGTTATTTAACTACGTACGTATTGAACAATTTGATATATTCGTGTTTTAGCATACTTAGTTTCAACTTAATCAATGTGAGTAACCTTATTATACTTGTACTCAAACTATTCATGTTGAAGAGGCATTATTTGAAATAACGAGAACAAGACCCTCAAAATTCACAGGACGACCTTGCTGCCGATAAATCCTTGTCAATACCCCTATACATTAGTTGTAACCATAATCATAATCTTGTAACAAGTTTTGCAATATTCCCTATCATAATCATACATGATCCATCGTGATAACCATAAGCACCAACGCACAACTATTTGTAAGACGCATATATAGCCTTTGATGGAACTATTTAAGATTGTGCACAAACCATAGCAAGCAAAACAAATATGTCAATATTGAAACAAAATTCATTAAGATATTAACTTTTAGAATTTTACGCCTAAAAACGCAGAAGTGAGAGATATCGCTTGTTTGGAATGAAGAGCAGAACCATTGACTTACTACAACTTGTTTAATTTCCCTGCAGCTAAACGCTCCTTTTGATCTTATCGTAACTTAATAATAACGTTAGGCATGCTTAGTAACAAAAGGTTTGGTAGCTGAAATTTTCAACTTTCTTCTCGGCATTTTCAGTTTCAAATCTTTAAAAAACTTCAAATATATGTGCACATTGGAATGAGAGTCTACCAAACACTTGTTACTGCAATTTCTGTAATGCCGTGGAACATAGGCACGTGTGCATGCTAGTAAACAAGAGATTTACCGTATTGACGGTCAAGGTATTCCTGCAGGTCCTCAATTTATACTAACAAAGATGAAGTCGTTAATCTTTAGACTAGTCCCGCTAAAGTTTATTACTGTAACATGTTGCAGGATACACAGGAAACTAACCACATACAAGGCATAGTAAGAATGTAAAGATAGCTTATCATTTCTCACTTTAATGTGTGAAACATCCACACAATGATATAAACAATACAATCATACTCTGTTTTATACGAGGAATAGCACAAGGTAATGACCACCGGTGCAAAAATTGTTTATACCCACAGATAAGCTAACAAGCATACAAAGCTTAGCACATGACATTCTATATAAACGACCTTTGTCAAACCAACAACACCACCTTTCACATTCATCAAATACTTGACTAAAAAGGCAACACCCGCAAAAACAAACAAGAAATTATCTGGCATTGCTATGGGATCATATTACATAAACACTGTTGTAATAACACATCTTTGCTGACATAGTTTTGTATATTTTGCAAAGTCTGTCTGCCTACGAAATAAGTTCTACACTGTATTACAAATGTAAGCATCTGAATCCTCGTCATCAGTATCGCTAGCTTCATTTGGTGAAAACCATCAAATTTTACAGTACATATATGCCAGTGCTAAAAAGATAAGATTGTTATCCTATCTACAACGCCTTATATTTGATATAATAAACAGCAGAGATAGGAACTAAATCCTATATTGTATGAAGGATAACAGATTCGGCTTGGTCAACGACTAGAGTATAAGATGATGGAGGAACATGTATCATATATGTCTGGATCCCATCCCTTCACCCCAAGTTAGTTTTGAATCCAAAAGTCAATATTAGCATAGCTCTGCGTCCTAATTAGAAATCCTCTCGGTAGAACTCTTGGACCATCATAGTTAGCTCCAAACTGATGACCAAATGTGTATTGCAGTAATAAAACTATAAGCTGAACATGAACTGATACTTAGGATTAGTGGAAGTAACCGGATGAACTGATACTTTAGCAGCTGCCACGTATCAAAGGGCCATGTGATATTCCAAGGATGTAAGATAGCTTCAACATTTCTCTTTACAATTTGGAACATCGTTTCAAAAATTATACACACAGTACTATCATGCTCAACATGTCAAAACTATTGATGCTAACCAGAATGTTATTTGTAAGTTTTAGCAGTGTTGTAAATATCGGCCTTGGCGGCCGATATATCACTGATATATCGCTTATCGGTGGTCAACCGATACATTTTTTCACTTATCGGTAAAAAATCGGTTTTGGTCAAAATCGGTCAAAAATCGGCCGATTTTTGGTTTTTTTTTTTTTTGGTATTCTGATTTTCTTGATCGTGATTTAATAAAAGTATACAAAACTGAATTAAAACACCACATAATGTATATTTTACAACATATACATAAGATATATAGTTAAAAATAATAAGAGTATTAAAAAACTTATTAAATATATTTTGCAGAATTCCTTTATAATTTAGGGTCTCCGCCGAGAAACCGATATATCGCCGCCAAGACCAATATATCGCTTAAAGAGGGTCGACCGCCGAGCGATATTTACAACACTGAGTTTTAGCAACCTCTTTCTTAAGTTTTTCGTTTCTAACTTTTCATAACATTCTTAATCTATGCAACTATAAAAGCTTATATAGATACTGACAATCAAACTAACCTAAGTCTTAGTCAAGATTGATCACTTTACACATGTACATGTAATAATTATTACTGATTAACTTATTCTAAAAAATGGTCTAACACTCCAATATTAATATAAAATGTAATAAAAAGTACTTTATATAACTAAGTATATAAACGTAAATAAGAAAGTTGCTTACCTCCTTACAATGGGAGAGTCTAACAGACAATAAAACTTTATAGATCGTGAATATGACCATGACCTTCCTTATGATTATGTCTCACTTAACTAAACTCCTAACGTCTATATAGTTGTTTGTTCAAGTCTCCACACATTAGCAAGAAGCCCGGAGGGAGAAGCAGGACCACCACAATGTGGCTGAGAATTCGGGTAATAAATTTATACGTTCTTTCCAGAGTCAAACAGCTTCTTATTGAGTTTAAATCTTTTGATAGCTTCTTCACATTGCTTCTCCAATGAAGTTGCTCCAAATCGTAAGCTTAGATCATGCAAGGAACCCAATAGTGACTCTGGAATCTACATATAGACACAGGAATTATTAGAATCTAAGGGAGTTTTTGGAGTGTTTATATCAAATAATTAACTGTAATAAACATGGTGCAAGTGATAGTGATCAAATACCAATCCTTACTAAGGTAAATAAAAAGGCCAAGGTGTTTAAGTAATACGGAGTATTTACTAGCAGAAAGACACAAACAAGCACATAACTGGAAATTATTTCATCTGATTTGCAGACTTAATATCAAATGATGAAGTCCTGGCCAATATATCAAATTTCCAAATTAAGGGCTACTCTGCTGCCTGAAAGCTTTCACTCAGAAAATAAGATGGTATATTTCATAGGCATGCCTAACCTTGAGCTATAATGGCCGATTTTCCCTAAAAGAAACATATGATGACAGACCAGAGCGTTAAACATAAACATAGAGACAAGGCCATTAACCTTTTGTTATCTGCATATCTTGTTATGTCAAGAGAGCTTGAAAAAGAAAACATACAGTGAATACTTGTACTAAATTTATCCACCACAACTCATCTTTAATTTGGTACTCAACTACTCATTAGTAAAGATCTATAGCTTATAAAATTCATAAATGATATGTTTCTTAAGACCAGAAAAACAACCAAAATCGAAGAACTTACTTTCTTTTGAAAAGCGGCTCCACTATTGTTTTCTGAGTCCTGCGAGATCCATAATGCCATCACATCAAGGTTTAATTTAGCGCAGCAGCTCTAGATCCACGATTTTCCCTTCAAAAAGAGACGAGCAATGAACAAGAGTTAATAATCAATTGTAAGAATCTTAAATTTACAGCCATAACTGTGATAAAATAGCAACATTTTCATTCCACCAATTGGCCGGTTAATTATCAACATTCTGTCGAAAGAATCACACAACCACCAACAGTTTTGTATTCATATATGTTATCTTCTATATATCAATGGTCTGATACTAATGGATCCGTGTTGCAGCAAAAGTTGCCATCAAACAATTCCAACAGAAATAATGTTTTGATAAGCATAACTCAAATAGATAGCAAGCTAGTATTAAGTTTTAAACATGTTATACTCAATTTTCTAATATTTGAGTCACTTAACATGTATCTTTAGATAAGAAGGCAAGCAAAAAACCTAGAGTTAGAACATACATTTAAATTCTTGTCTATCAACTTAAATTCTTGAATTCTGAAACCAACATTCAAAAAATATTTCGTTCTTCCTCTACTATCAACTTAAATTCTTGATCAACAGAGTTGCAGGGGATGAGTACAGAAGAAAAAAAGTCGAGTGTTTGTCATAGCTCTTTTTTAACATCTAATAAGTGACTTCCTTGTTAGCAAACCAAATAAAAATATGTAGTTTAATCATAAAATATTGACTGACCTGAATCAAATTAACCAAAGTCGCCAGTTTGCATTGCGTAGCCACCCAACAGAAGACATGCCCTGCTCCAAACAAACAACATTGATGAGGTTTAGTATTTACTATGTATGCCAAAAATATTCATACGACATTCTTTTGCAGGAGAGACCAAAATTTTCCAATCTTCTTACCCGGCCTGCTTGTCTCAAGAGGAACATCAATAGCAGCTAGATGATTTTCAAAATTTGCAACGTTGCCCTCAGGGGTTTGTGTTCTCTCGTATAGAAGTTGCACTTCATAAACGAAGCTTAGTAGCGCGATCATTAGAAACACTCTCCCTTCATCATCGGGTCTTAAAGTCTTTGAGTTTGACTATCAGTATTATCAAAAATGATAACAAAATCAGTTTTATTAGGTTAATTAACCTCTGCGTATAATCATTTTACTTCATTTTCAACCAAAAGACGATTTCGTGGAGTTTTTAACTTATCACTTAAAACTATTTGACTCCATTTTAAATCAAAAGACAGGTTTCAAAAAATTTAAAATCTCTGAAAAAACAAACCATTTGACTAAACAGATTTTTATCTCTTTTTCAAGAAAAGACCAACAAAATGAAACAGAAATGAAAATTTATCGTTAATAAAAGTAGAAAAACATAGTCAACCAAAGACTTAAGTGGAAGAGTGATATGATGGTTAAAAACCATACACTAGAAAAGCAACCAGCACCACCTCACTGTCGACGATAAGCAACATGCCCTAAAGTGCATGACAATCCCCAAAACCATCATGGGAAGCATGTCATGCCCGTATGTTGATGTCCGGGCTTGACACCAAACGTTGTAGCAGATTCCCGATGAGTCCAAAGATCCAACGAAAACCCACTCGGAAGGCACCATACGTAGGCTTTGCCGTCTGGCACGTGTCACACTACAGACGCGCCACAGGCCGACTGGTGAACGCACCCGCTTGCCAAACACCTAGTAGTGCTTCCTAATTTATGGATAACCGACATGAGGGGAAGCATTTTATGGCCACATTTTGGTGTTTGGGATCGATACCAAACGTTTTCGCAGTTTCAACAACAACGCAACATAAGGGACAATGGCCAACTCAAAAGTCGTCTCGTGAAGGCACTAGATTTCCAAGCAACTAATAACACAGGCAACATTCGGGACGAAAACCAACACAAAAGCAAACTCGTGAACACGCCAAATTGCCAACCAATTACCAGCTCCAACATTACTGATCAACGATAAGCAACGTACCCAGGGATGGATGACAAGCCTTTCAGAGGAACCAGATTATGTTAGTATTGCGGTGTCTGTGCTTGACACACAACATATTCACAGTTTTGACAATGAGACAAAATGAAAGACAAAGGCCAACCGACAGGGTCATCTCGTGAATGTACCAAACTTTAATCCAACTAACAGCATCCACATAACCGACATGCCTTAGACGCATGACAAGTCCTAAAACCATATCATGGGAAGCATGACATGCCCATTTTTTGGCGTCCGGGCTAGGCGCTAAACATTGAAGCAGTTTCGACTATAAGGCAACAGTCGGGACAAATGGTGACTCGTAAAAGCACCAGTTAGGCAACGGTAGGGACAAATGGTGACTCGTAAAAGCACCAGTTAGGCAACGGTAGGGACAAATGGTGACTCGTAAAAGCACCAGTTAGGCAACAGTAGGGACAAATGGTGACTCGTAAAAGCACCAGTTACATACCAATCACTAACACCCACATTATTAATAAACAAAAACCAACGTGCCCATTATGCATGACAAGCCCCAAAACCATCATGGGAAGCATGTCATGCCCGTATGTTGATGTCCGGGTTTGACACCAAACGTTGTCGCAGATTCACGATGAGTCCAAAGACCCAACGAAAACCCACTCGGAAGGCAGCATACATAGGCTTTGACGTCTGGCACGTGTCACACTACAGACGCGCCACAGGCCGACTGGTGAACGCACCCGCTTGCCAAACACCTAGTAGCGCTTCCTAATTCAAGGATAACCAACATGCCCAAGTATGCATGACATGCCCCAAAACCATCATGGGAAGCATGTCATGCCCGTATGTTGATGTCCAGGCTTGACACCAAACGTTGTCGCAGATCCCCGATGAGTCCAAAGACCCAACGAAAACCCACTCGGAAGGCAGCATACATAGGCTTTGACGTCTGGCACGTGTCACACTACAGACGCGCCACAGGCCGACTGGTGAACGCACCCGCTTGCCAAACACCTAGTAGCGCTTCCTAATTCAAGGATAACCGACATGCCCAAGTATGCATGAAAACCCCCAAAAGGAAGCTAAACATGCCTATGTATTGGTGTCTGGGCGTATGTTGATGTCCGGGCTTGACACCAAACGTTGTCGCAGATTCCCGATGAGTCCAAAGACCCAACGAAAACCCACTCGGAAGGCAGCATACATAGGCTTTGACGTCTGGCACGTGTCACACTACAGACGCGCCACAGGCCGACATGTGAACGCACCCCTTGCCAACACCTAGTAGCACTTCCTATCAAGGATAACCGACATGCCTCAAGTATGCCAGACAAGCCCAAAGACCATCAGGGAATCCATGTCATGCCTTATGTTGATGTCCGGGGCTTGACACCAAACGTTTGTCGCAGATTCCCGATGAGTTCCAAGACCCAACTGAAACCACTCGAAGCATCATACGTAGGCTTTGACGTCTGTCAACGTGTCACCTACAGACGCGCCACCAGGCCTACTGGTGAACGCACCCGCTTGCCAAACACCTAGTAGCGCTTCCTAATTCAAGGATAACCGACATGCCCAAGTATGCATGACAAGCCCCAAAACCATCATGGGAAGCATGTCATGCCCGTATGTTGATGTCCGGGCTTGACACCAAACGTTGTCGCAGATTCCCGATGAGTCCAAAGACCTAACGAAAACCCACTCGGAAGGCAGCATACGTAGGCTTTGACGTCTGGCACGTGTCCCAACTACAGACGCCCACAGGCCGACAGTTGAACGCACCCCTTTGCCAAACACCTAGAAGCACTTCCTAATCAAGGATAACCGACATCCCAAGTAATGCATGACAAGCCCCAAAACCATCAAGGGAAGCATGTCATGCCTCGTTAAAGTTGATTGTCGGGCTTTACACCAAACGTTGTATCGCAGATTCCCTGATGAGTTCCAAAGACCCAACTAAAAACCCCACACGGAAGTGCAGCATACGTCGGCTTTGATCGTCTGGCACGTCAAAACACTACAGACTGCGCCACAGGCCGACTGTGAACGTCACCTCGCTTGCCAAACACCTAGTAGCGCTATTCCTAATTCAAGGATAACCGCATGCCCAGTATGCGCATGAAAACCCCAAAAGGAAGCTAAACATGCCTATGTATTGGTGTCTGGGCTTGACACCAAACATTTCACAGTTTCTAGGCAACATTAGGGACAAATTCCAACTTGTGAACGCACCAAATCGCATAGCATGCCAGCAAATGTTGTTGCAGGTTACCCGATATGTCAAATCCCTATAAAAAACAACATTATTAGTTCTCAAGGAACGCAATGCCTAAGCGCTTCTAGCAACAGCAGAAAAAAAAATATAACATAAAGTATGGTGTTCTACAGATTTACAAACTTCAACTACTTTAAATGGTAGAATATTCTGAATTGGAAATCAAGTCTTAAGATAAATTTAATAAACATATAATATATTTCATATTTATCAGTTCACTAATACATTTCTTAGAAAAGGATTAACAAAGAGATCAATGAAAAACCATACAGTGAATACTTGGACCTATATTAATCCACCACAACTATTTTAGATTTTGGTACTCACTATCATTAGTAAAGATTTATAGCAAATAAATTTCATAAGCATCAACATGACCTTATTAAGACCGAAAAATAGTCAACAAATTGAAGAACTTTACTTCATTGTAAAGACGGTCTACAATTGTTTCCTCATACAGCTACTCTAGATCCACGATTTTCCCTTGAAAAGGAGACAAGCAATGAACAGGAGTTAATAATCAATTTTAAGAATCTTAGATTTACAGCCACAAGAGTGATAAAATAGCAACATTTTTCATTTCACCAATTGGCCAGTTATTCATCAAACCATTTGACGCAAAGAATGACCAACCACAACAGCTGAATTTCATATAAGTTTTATCTGCTACATAACAATGGTCTTAAGTATATGTGACCACATACAACAAAAGTTGCCAGCAAACAATTCCAAAAGAAAGAATGTGTTGATAAGCATAACTCAAGTTGTTTAGATCATTAGAGTGTGCCATCTTGCCACAAGCCCACAACATGCAAGAATACGACACTAATTCTCAGTACTCTCACGTGTTTGTTAAGTAAAGATTTATTTGATCAGCAAATACTTGTCCTGATATTTTTATCATATCATATACTAGTAGTAAGTTTTAATCATGTTATACTGAATTTTCTAATATTTAAGTCACTTAACATGTAAGAAGGCAAGCAAATAACCTAAAGTTAGAACATACATTCAACGGTTTTCTTGTCTTAAGACTTGAAAAAATATCTTGTTTTAAGAGGGTGTTTGGCTTTGCGTTTGCTTATCTACTTATCACGTTATGAGACTGTGATAATCTAAGAAAAAGTGTTTGGACAGAAAGATTACATAATCTATTATTTGCGTTTAGAAGGCATGAAAACGGTCAAATCCCTATAAAAAACAACATTATTAGTTCTCAAGGAACGCAATGCCTAAGCGCTTCTAACAACAGCAGAAGGAAAAAATATAACATAAAATATAGTGTTCTACAGATTTACAGACTTCAACTACTTAACAGCAGACAAATTAACAGCAAATATCATATAAATAGCAAGAACCCCTTTGCCAACTTACTTTAGACAGCCTAATCATGGCATTGCAACAGTCAAAGTCAACGCGAACACAGTGTTTGTTAAGTAAAGATTTATTTGATCAGCAAATACTTGTCCTGATATTTTTATCATATCATATACTAGTACAGTAGTAAGTTTTAAGCATGTTATACTCAATTTTCTAATATTTGTGTCACTTAACATGTGTGTTGTTGAGATAAGAAGGCAAGCAAATAACCTAGAGTTAGAACATACATTTATAAAATATCTTAAAAAAATATCTTGTTTTAAGTGACTAATTTAGCAAACCAAACAAAGTAACAAAATAGTATAATTATAAAGTAGTATTAACTGACCTGAATCAAATTAACCAAAGTCGGCAGTTTGCATCGCGTAGCCACCCAGCCAACAGAAGATATACATTCATTCATGGTATCATCATCTGTTTTAACAATCATATGTAATTGTGACCCAAACAACCGCGTATCATTCATTATTAGGAAACAGGTAACAATGAACTTATAAGCAAAAATAATATACTACTAGATACGGTGAAACTGAGCCTAGATCTATATAGTTCGAGCCTAGATCTAGATCTATTTAGTATGGATATAAAATAATAAGTACCTGGTAGATATGTAGAGAGTTGAAATCATTTTGAGATGAGATGATATGATGATAGTGAGAGAAAGAAAAAGACGATATGTGTGTATATGTTAAGCAATAAAAAGATCCTTCTAATATAAAGGCTGTGTGGGCGGGCAAACGTTTGGTTTTCTGGATAAATGTCCCGCCCAATTGGTTTTGTTAAAATATTCACATTCCCTCCTTTAGATTTAGGAAACGGCCATAGGATTTGAAATAAAATTGAAACATAATGAATTAAGGCCCCGTTTGGTTCGTGGAATCTTCAGGGATTCTGGTGGAATTGAAATCTGATTCCAATTACATAACGTGTTTGGTTGGCAGAATGTTTGAATTCAAAATCTGATTTCAATTCCATAGTGTGTTTGGTTGGCGGAATTAATGTAATGAAATACCTCAAATTCCTTTATGTGTGGAATTAACATTTCATCCTAAAACGGAAGGAAAGTTTATAATTCCATGGAATTTGATATTTTTATCATCAAAAATAAATTTTTATTATTATTATCATTATTATTATTATTATTATTATTATTATTATTAATTATTTTGTATTATTTTATTATTATTATTATTAATTTTTATTTTTATTTTTTTATATTTAATTATATATTTAAAAATTTATTATTATTATTTATTTATTTATTTATTTATATTTTTTTAAATTATATTTATTTATTTATTTTAAAATTATATTATTTATTTATTTATTTAAAAATTATATTTATTTATTTATTTAAAAATTATATTTAATTATATATTTAAAAATATATTATTATTATTTATTTATTTATTTATATTTTTTTTAAATTATATTTATTTATTTATTTTAAAATTATATTATTTATTTATTTATTTAAAAATTATATTTATTTATTTATTTAAAAATTATATTTATTTATTTATTTAAAACTTAGATTTAATTATATATTATTATTTATTTATTTATTTATTATTATTATCTATTTATTTATTTAAAAATTATATTATTTTTTAAAAATTATATTATTATTATTTATTTTATTTTTTAAAAATTATATTTATTATTATTAATATAATTATATAATTTGTTTTTTCATTTCATTTTTTTCCAACCAAACACGCGATAGTTTTCACAAATTCCAATTCATTCAAATTCCAATTCATTAACATTCCAATTCTTTAACATTTCAATTCTTTAACATTCCAATTCCTCAAACACATTCCAATTCCAACAAAAACATTCTGCGAACCAAACGCACCATAAGTGAAAACAATTATATTAACGCTATATACTAAAACTTATACAGGTTTATCACATGTTTGCTATCGTAAATACTTTTTTAATCCAATAAATAATTGTTTAATCCACTTACATTGAACTCCATCCATCACCACTAAATGACTCATCACCAAAAACAAATTTGTATAGTCGCACTTCCTACTAGAAAATTCCACCGTTTGTCTTCAACTCTAAACCACATAAAGAATTACAGTTTAACCCTGAGGAAACAACCACCAAAGAGTCATCAAGAAGATGATTTTGAAAACAATAATTCTTGCAAAAGTGCAATGTTTTCTTTGTTTTGATTTTATTGATGTTTTTATGTTAAAAAGGTTTTTTTTTTGTTTAAATTGATTGGATTATCTGTTTCAAGTAGCTTATGAACGATTTTTCAGCTGAAAATGAATGTGTTTGAGTTATTGAAGATAATGAAGGTGGATTAGGAAGTGGGTTATGGTTGATCGGATGAAATAGTGTTTGTGGCTTTGGTGCGTACTATGTGTTTGACGAGTGGGTAAAAATGATTTTAAAAAAATTTTAAAAATAAAGAAGTGAGGTTAGTGGAGGGTTCTTAAAATCTTGAATTGTCGGCAGGTTTCTTATATCTGATAAGCAACGGCGATGGAGTTGGCGGCGACGGTGTGGCAAGGATTCTGGTGGGTTCAAGAAAGGTGGTACACCATATATCTGTTGAGGAAGTGTGTTGATTCAAGAACCGTGTATAGGATAAAAAAAATTAGGTTTTTTCCCTTAGCAGCAAGAGTAGAATTCTTCTTGGAAGTCGAAACCGTTTTATTTCCCTCGGCAGGAGTTGAGGTTGGTTCATTTATGGTGACACCTTTTAAAGTTATGTTGAATTAGACTTCGAAATTGATTTGATAGTCTTTGGTTCAGATACAAGTTCAGCACCAGCAAGTTTCTCCAGTGGAGGAAGAGGGGTATGTTAAATGATCGTTTTAGTAATATAGTGTGTGTTTAGGTGTTTGTGTGTGTTTATTCTAAAGAGAGAAATATTAAAGAAAGAATGAGGAGAGGATGAGAAGTAGAGGGAAATGATATGGATTAGTGATGTGTCGTTGTATGTAGGTATTGTTTGTTATCAAGTTTTACTATTTATGTAACAACCCGAGTTTTACGACGCGTGTGGCAATCGCGAATTCGACGTCATAATTATTATTTTATTAGTTCATGTGAACGAACGTCGACATTTAAAATTTTACTTGTCGTGAATAATTATTTTTGTATTTTATTTCGAACGAAATTTAGAAAATTTTATTTTTGATGTTTCGCGAGTCAACGTTTGACCGCGCGACCGTTAAGCGTTTTGAGTACCGTAGACATATCGACGCGTTTCGTTATTATTTTTATGATGATAATTTGTATTTTATCGTCCTCGTCCCGGGTTAGCCAAAACCGAGTCAAAACTTTATTTTGACGTGATTTAACATTTTATTAAATGTTTTAAAGTAAATTTAGTAGGACGGGATTATTGAATTTAGTGTCCAATTTCATAACTAATTGGTAAGAATATCGTCAAAAGTAGAGTCCTGTTTGGGTTGCCCTCAATGAACTGTAAATAGAAATAATAAGTAACAAGCCTTGGGATGGTTTTTGGGGATGTCCCACATCGCCCAAAAGAGTAAACTCAAACCCCTCATTTTGGATATAAATAGAGGAGTATGCCAAGGTCTTCATTGCTCATTCCTTATTTCTTATTCCTACTCTTTGTAAGAGTCTTTCGTGTAACGGGGCCCTATGAGTTCGAATTCGAATTCTTTTCTCTTTGGTTCGTGGGTGCAAGCTATTAGAGGTACTCTCGTTTGGGTACTTGCCTCCAAGTTCGACCAAGGTGGTCCGCGTGTGTGTGAGAAATCCGATTTTCTCAAAGGTTGGCATTTTCTTATTTATTTATTTATTCATTTATTTATTTCTTTTAAGTTGCTTTTAGTTAATTATGTCTAGATCCTTCAGGGTTTAGTTCCTTTCTTGCCCTAGATTAATTGTTATTTCCGATGCGCGTTAATTTATTTAGGGAATATAAAACTCATCAGTGGTATCATGAGCATTAGCCTAATTCTATTAGCACTTAAATAGTAGATTATTAACATGTGATAAGTGTAAATAATTGAATATTATGTTATTGTCTTGTGATCATAGAATGTTAATATGAATTTACATTTTAGAACCTTATATTTTGAACTGTTTAAAATATACCCCTGAAATTTTAAAATGTTTAAAATAGAACCTGAAACTTTAAAAATGTTTAAAAGAAACCTTATACATATTATAATTGCTATATTATATGTGTATCATTAGATCTAAATACATCGTTAGTCAATTGATAAATTGGCTCACCCATAGTGAACAAACTGTAAGAGAAGTTTAAGGCGGGTTGTTTTGCTTCCCTAAAGAAGTCGGGTTTTTAATATGCTTCGAGCTGACCCGCTTCTCCGCTTCTTTGTGCGTTCGATGGAGCTACCGAGAACTTTTGATAGGACGATGTCTATATTAAAAGTATTAATTTAAAGCTCTAAAACAAAATTCTCGTTTTAGATATAGAAAATGTGAATAGTATGCTAACCCATGAAAATCGCACATCTTTCATATGGGCTGTTAATGGAGCGCGTGTGGTTTACCGGCACATTAATAAGAGAACATAAGTGAAAGGTGATGTGGCGCTCGCGATTCTCGGGCTGACCCGAGCCGGGCACCACGCGGAGTTTTGCATGGTTAAATTCACCATCTTATTCATGATCCTCGGCATCCCAGTCATGAATAGTAGATGAACATATCCGAGATTAACATGTCATTGATCAAAATCAATGAATCTCAAAAGAACTAGGAATTTCATAGAGAATGAAATTGATAAAGACATTATCTACCTAAAATAAATTCGTGATATGATTACGACAACCCTCTTCATAAACGAATCTAAAATATGGATCATATCCTTAATTTAAAATTGGGTAATTAATTAAGGAATATTCATGCTAACTAAAACTATTTTATCTTATAGATGTCTTCTGAAAATGGTGTCAATCCTCCTGCTCCTAATTCCTCAACCAACTCCAACTTCACACTACTCTCAGTTCTTGAGAGGGAAAGACTCACCGGTTTAAATTATATGGACTGGATGCGAAACCTTAGGTTCACCCTAAGGTACGAGAACAAAGAGTTTGAGCAAATTCCCACAATCAATGATGATTCCACCCACGAAGAGATTGAAGCTCACCAAAAGCACTATGATGATGCAAACAAAGTGTCTTGCATCATGGCATCTTCCATGAGCCATGAACTGCAAAAGACTTTTGAGAACACTTGGGCTTATAAGATGAACCAACAGCTCAAAGAAATGTTTCAGGCAAAGGCAAGCAAGGAACACTTTGATGTTGTAAAATCTCCCATGGCTTGCAAACCGAAACCTAGAGCCTCTATTTGTGCTTTCGTCTTAGAGATGAAAGGGTACTTTGACAGGTTGGAATCTCTGAACATGGTGTTCGATACTGAGCTTTCTATCAACATAATCCTATCAGGTCTGCCAGCTAATTACAATCAGTTTGTGCTCTCGTATCAAATGAACGGGAAAGAGACCTCAATAATGGACCTTCATAGCTTATTGCAAACCGTTGAGCAAGGGATCAAGAAAAATGACGTGCCCTCTACTTCAGTAGCTCCTATGTTGACTGTTGGTCAAAATGCAAAGAAAAGAAAAGACTTCTCATTCCAACTGGAAAGGAAAGGCCACACAAGGAAAGTCTGATCGCCGGTCTATGTAACATTTCGTATTTTCAGGTCATTTACGACGTCATATATTTCACTAATTATTATTTTTCTCGTACGCATTTGCTTTTAAATTTTAATAGTTAAGTTAAATCGCGTAAGTTAAAAAATTATCGTTTAGCGTAATCGAACACCAAACGAATTAAAGTTTTCGTCAAGCAAGCAATATATTATTTTTATGAAAGTAATAATTAACTTTTTATATTTTATTTTTATTGGTTGCGTAAGACGTTTACGTTTCGCAATTAAATACGTTTAAGCATACCCGGAAATCACTTATACACATTTTTAAAACCCTAGATATTTATTAGATATTTATCTAAAATATCTTTTAGATATTTCCTTAACCTTACCCTAGTTAGACTTAACTAGAGTTCCTTAACCCTAGTTAACCCCTATATATACCCTAACTAGACTACAAAATCATAACTTACATTTCTTTACAAATTTCATCACAAAATCTCTCCCCTCCTCCCTCTCTTGGCTACGGCAACACCCCAAACACAACCAAATCCATATCAAATTTTATATAACACATTTACATACATACCTACATCATATCTAAGATGTCCTAAGAAGATTTGAAGGCTTGGTTAATCCTTTACAAGTGTTAAGCAAGAAAATGCAAAGTTAGGGTTTAGGAAATCAAGATCTTGCAAGCTTGGGTTTACAATCTAAACAAGGGTTTAGATTGTGTTGGGTATCATATTTCATCACTCTAAGGTTATCTAAAACCCTTTATGTCTTTACATTCATCATTTTATGCATATATATGTCTATGTAGTTAATCACCATCTAGGAACTTATTTACTTGTAAATTTTATAATTCTTGGATAATCTTTGGATTAATCATATACTAAGGACCCTAGGAGTATAAGACATAAGATATTAAGGGTTCTAATGGATTTGTAACAAAGTGGTAAAGCTAAAAAGTCCTAAAAACAAGTTTTAAACACATTTTGAGAAAAATATCTAAAGGGGCTGTTTGGAGTTCGAAATTTACATATATATTTTATGATTTTATAAAATACTACATGTCACAAGGATCGTGGGGTCATAAAGAACTCGAAAAACCGATTAATAACGAAGAAGATACGCTAGTTACGAGTTTACGATAGTTAATACTCTTATAAAACTATTTTTATAAAAGTTACTATTCATGGCAGAAACTTATACTTTGAAAACATCAATAATATGATAAAACTTTCAATTACAAGAACGTGCTCGAAAGAATCGCTAAAAACGGAGCTATAACGAATAAGATACGACATTTACGGGTTTTACGACTATTAAACTTATATAAATAAATATGTGAACTGATGTGAACAGTAAAAGTACTGTTCATCAGTGGACTCAAAACCTAAAAATGTCTTATTTTGATACATCGTCTTAGTACGAAGACGTGGGCGCAAGAAACATACAAATCGGACTTGAAACGTGCATTTTACGCCGTTTTTGTTAAAGGGTTATTTATAAACGTTTTTACTTTATAAATATAATTTCGCTAAAACGATTAGATGGTGATGTAGCTATATAGAAATATATATGTTATTAGTTATCAAAGTGCTATATTACTAGGGAATTTCATAATGAGGCCTCTTCGGATGGCGTATCGACGAGTTGTTGGATTTACGATTTAAAGTATCCTAGCTCCTCGTACGTCATGTCATGACCTCTTAATTATGATAGCCCGAATGATAGTATGATGATAACTATATAGGATTGTATATGATAGTTGTTAAGTCAAAGTACTTGAGTACTGATACGACATATATTTACTTAGGTTGCTTTCGGATATTTCCGTGATACGTTTTCTGCCATTTACCCGATTATTTCATCACTTCACTTCTAAGGTGAGTTCATAGCCCCCATTTCTATCTACTTGTTTTACAAACTCTACGGGGTGGAATTACATGCTTGTTTTACTACGGACACAAGTGTTTTCAAGTGTTTTCAAAGTGTATGCTATCCAGATTACTGCCTGATTATTAATGCCTAAGTTACCTTCTTGCCGTGAAGTCCCTATTTATCATGAGCCGTTAATTGCTAATTGTAGTGAGCGCTAGTGTTGTGGATAGATCTATCGGGACTGACAATCCCCACCTTACTTGGGTCACTAGTTTGATCATGGTGCATTTAACATTGAGAGGACAAGTGAGGTTGTTGGCAAGCATCCTATATTCTAGTTGGGGCAAACATCTAGTTAAGGCTTCGGGGTCATGAGCTTAGTGCATTAATACATGTTTTTGGACTACTGAACTTGTTTCATAGTCTACTAGTACCTAAAATCTTGTGGTCCGCTCTTTTACTTATAAACCTATGGATTCACTCAACCTTTGTGTTGACTTTTAGCGTGTTTAATTTCAGGTCCTCAGATATAAGCTTGGATGGGAGCCGTGATGGATATCTATGAAGATGGATTATGTGTTTTATTTAAATTCGATGCAACTTTTATCTATGAAAACTTATGTCGTCTTTTGGGATTATAAATCTTTTGTTTAAAGAACGTATGTAGTATGTCTATGACTTTTCTTTTCAAAACATATGGGACCTAATGTATGAACTCTGATTTTGTTATAATGCATCGAATGATCTTGTTTAAAACGTCCATTTAAGGTCGTTTCCTATATCTTGATTGTTGTACTTTGATGTAGCACCCCAAGGTTACCATTTCGCTGCATATCAAATTTTGGGGGTGTTACAGTCTAAGAGAAAGGTTGAATCTGATATTGCACCTACAAGTGATCCAAAGGAAGCAGTGTGCTTCTACTGCAACACAAAGGGGCATTGGAAGCGTATCTGCCCAAAGTACATAAAGGACCTCAAAGACGGAAGGGTCGAAAAGGGTGGTCACTCAGGTATGTATATGATCGAACTCTACAATACTACAACTTCGGATTCGTGGGGTCCTGGATACAGGGTGTGGTACTCACATTTGCGCTGTTTTACAGGGTCTAAAGGAAAGTAGGAGGTTAAAGCATGGAGAGCTCAACTTAGTCATGGGAAACAGGAAAATCACACCTGTGACAATGATTGGAAAGTTCGAGCTTATGTTGAAGTCTGGAGTTAGGATAAATTTAAATAATTGCTGTTATTCGTCAGAAATGACAAGAAACATTATTTCATTTCATGTTTTGTTTAAGGATGGTTATCAATTTTCATTTGATAATGAGAATGGAGATATTTCGGTTTATTCAAATGGTTGTTTTATGTTTAAAGTTTATCCTTGCAAAGGCATATATGAAACTGTTGAATGTATTAGTAATGATGGCAATATGATTTTAAATGTTGGTTCGTCTAATGAGCTTGATAAATCAAAATTGTGGCACTTTTGTCTTGGGCACGTAAACAAGAAACGCATCGCCCAACTCCAAAAGGATAGAGTGTTAGAATCATTCGACTTCAAATTGGATGATGTGTGCGAGTCTTGCCTATTGGGCAAGATGACTAAATCGCCATTCACATGAACGTGTGAAAGAGGTGAAGGACTATAGGACTTAGTACACACGGATGTGTGTGGACCATTCTGATCAGCCATAAAAGATGGAAAACGCTATTACGTTACGTTTACAGATGATTTCAGTAGATATGGATATGTTTATCTGATTAAACATAAGTCGGATACCTTTGAATTATTCAAGAGGTATCAAAACGAAGTAGAGAACCAACTGGGCAGAAAGATAAAGGTACTCCGATCCGATATGGGAGGAGAATACCTTAGTATCGAGTTTTTTTATTATCTTAAAAACTGTGATATAGTTTCACAGTTAACTCCTCCTAGAACACCACAAATGAATGGTGTTGCTGAGAGGAGAAATAGAACCTTGTTAGACATTGTTTGATCTATGATGTGTCGAGCAACACTTCCAATAAGCTTCTGGGGTTACGCATTCACCATTGATGTGGCGTCGGGGTTGAGTGATTTTGGCTGAGAAAGGGTTATAGGGGGCACTAGGTTTGAGGGAAAGGGTGAGAGTGAGCTGTGGAGTACTTGGGAGGTGGTTTGGGTAGAAAAACCGTGGGAAAGGGGGTGGTAAGGGTTTTGGCGGGTACGGGGGGTACTGATTTTTATTTGGTTAGTATTGTGCAGGAAACGGATATCCGACAAAAGGACGAAAAACCAAGCCAAAAACAACAAAACCGAGCACGGAATGGAAAAGCATGGAGAAGCCAAAGTTAAATCAAAGCCAAAGTCCAAGAAAGCCAAAGTCAACAAAAGTCAACCAAATGGTCAACTCCGAAAAGTCAAAGTCAACACCGAAGCCTTAAACGAAGAAATGTTAAATGGGCCCACCCGTACCCATCTAATGGGTCGGGTCAGCCTATTTATACATTACATGATGACTTTAAGCCCATGTTTAAATAAAAAGGCCCATTTCCTTTTATAATTATAACCGGCCCAAACTGCTAAGGCCCGATCCATTCCCATTTCCCATTTAACCTTTGTTAGTCCCTTTAGGGACTAACTTTGCAAAACCTCATATAACTTTGAGGGGGCATTTCTGCCATCCCCCAAAGTTGAATCCACCACAAAGGACCATCCTTGCAATTCAACAGTATACTTTGAGGGGCCATTTGTGCCACACTCCCAAACTTTACCCCTGACAACACACACACCCGTTATAACAATTTTTCCCGCCCAAACCAAACTCTACTATTCACGCTTCCCTGTCCCCCCTCCTCTACCACTGTTCACCCCCAGCCAAAAACTCATTAAAACTCACCCCCACCATACAAAGGGACAAATAACACCATAGCAATCCTCCCTCGCCCCATTGGCTATAAAAAAGGATGGCTATGATGAAAAAACTTGGGGACAAAGGCAATTTGATGGCTAAGATGAGCTTAGGGTTTCACTCTCACAACAAACACACTTGTGTTTCTGTCTCAGCAAAGAAACACAACTAGAAGAAGACAAAGATTGAATAGAGGGCAAGCACTTGTCGTTTTTATATAAATAGGGTGTCTTGTAAGCCATTTGGCTATCTATCTAGTTTTTTTAACTTAGTTTTCACCTAGTTAGTTTTCCAGCAAATTTAGTTCTTAATTTTCCTTGTAATGTTTTCAAGTTAATGAAATTTAAAGTTTCTTAAAATCTGTTTTAAGTTCTTATTCTCTTCAAGTGTTCACTTATGTTTCATAAGCTAATATAAGCTCTCATTTAAGCTATTTTATAACCTGCTTTTATAAAAATTTACTTAGAAATATAAACAGTTAAGAAAATCTTAAAAGAAAGAAATTACCCTCAAAATACCACAGCTTAATATTTGGATGATAAGCCAAAAAGGGATGGGCTTATGGACTCTCACTAGCTTGTTTTATACAAGCTAGAGCTTGTAGACTCCTTATTTAACCCTGTTTAGAGCAAGGGTTTGGTAAGTGCACTTTTTAAATTTTTGTTACTGTAGCATAGCTTATTTCTGCTTATTATTACTTCTAGTTGCTTATTTGTGTTTATCTCATGCTTATTCTTGCTTGCTTTTTGATGTCATGCTTTTGTTTAAGTTGTTGTTGAAAACTGCCAAAGTTGCTTGAAAACTGCTTATTTCATTCTGCTTATCATAGTGCTTATTCTTGTGTGTTTCTAGCTTATTCTTGCTCAATATTTGTTTGTACTTATCTGTTTTCAAATCTCTTAACTTAAATCCTTTTAATTCAGTTTAAAACTTAGCTTTCAAAAATTAAAGGGGTGTTTGGGTTAAGGGTACAAAACGGGTCAGTTTGGGTTATAAACCTTTGGGTCACCTTAGCCACTTTTGGTTAGCTATTTTAAGTAGTTCACAAGCTGTTTTAAAGGGATTTTTAGAATTTAAGATAGTTTTTAAGTTTTTCCAAAGATACTTTGAAACTGTCTTGAAAAAAAAAGTTTATAAGTGCTTTTGTGGTTTAGGTTTTTAAATCCAACTTTGTGTGATGTTTTAGTTTTCTTTTTATTTGTCAAATGCAGTAGCATACTTGTCTTTGGGTCACCTTTTTCTTTTAACAAAATCTGTCAAAGATTTGTCAAGTTTTCATAAGTGTTCTTCAAATCTCATACTGTCTTTTTAAATTCAAAGATACCAGATGGTAAAAATGATTCCTAGCTCATGAAATTTTGTGCACAAGCTTATTTTGAGTCACTCTAAATCTGTTTTAAGCTATTTTTTTATTTTTGAGCTTATTTGCCAGCTTATTTATAAGCTAGCTTTTAGCCCATGTTTCTTTGTTAAATCTCCCCTGGTGCAAAAGCTTCTTTTCAAGCCCCTTTTTCTTGCTTATTTGTAGTAAAACCTTAGTTTTTCTTTTGCTTTTCTAGAAAGCCTATAAGCTACTCTTTAAGCTCCTATAAGCCAGAAAGCCAAAAACCCCTCTAGGTGGCTTATTTTTAAGCTCAAAGTGTGCCCTTTGACTGTTTTACCTGCAGTTTAGCCTCATAGCTTATTTAGGTTTTCCAGCTTATTTGTCTGTTTGATTTTGCTTATTTTTTGTTTATATTGGCTTATTAGGTCTAGTTTTACATTTGCCTTAGCTTAATTACCCTTTCCATGGCTTATTTTGTCTTAATTTAGGTCTTAGCATCCTCAAAAGTTTCAAAGGCAGTACTAACTTATAAGTTAGTAATGCTGACTTCATAAGCTCATTTCTGGCTTTTATGCTTATTATTCCTTGCTTATTTTTTGTTATACTTGCTTATTAGATTTAGCTTAGCATTTTAGTTTGCTTATTTTTCCTTCCTTGTGCTAATTTGCCTAAAATAGCCAAACAGTTAGTTTTTTGTTATTTAGAGTAAATTTAGCAAACTGCCACTTTCTTTTGCTTATTTTCGTGCTTATTTGATTAGTTATAAATTTTTTGTCTTTTTTAAAGTTGCTTATTTCAGATTATTTAAAAAAGTTGTAAAAAATATATGAGAAATAAAGTGTTGGGATTAGGGGAGGCCCCAAGTGAGTAGGGCTCAAACTTGGGACCTCAACCCCATCAACCAACACTTTATAACATACCTCTACTGCTGTGCTACATTAGCTCATCCGGTAGAGGATTGCTAAATTAATTATTTAAGGGCTAACAAGCCCATTAAGCATTCAGCCCTTTTGGGCTTATTCCTGGCTTATTTATAAGCTGTAGGTTTTAGTTAGCAATTTTCCTAGGATCTTCATGTTATAAAGTATTTTTCTTAATTTTTCCAGATTTTATTAATTTAGTTTAGTATTTTTAATGATTTATTTTCTTTAAATCTGTTTTTTAATTATAATAAATTAAATAAAAATCAAAAAAATATTTTTCTTTTTTAGAAAATTTTATTTTATCATATAGTATCTAGGAAAAATAGAAAAACTTTCGTAAGGTTATTTTTGCAAAATTTCGATTTTTAAAGAACGGGATTCGAACCCCGTTCTCGTTTTCTCGTTTTTGAACTCAATTTAACTCCGTTTTCGTTCTAGTCTTCTTTATTCTTACTTTTTAGTCAATTACTTTTAGGAAAAGTAAAAAAATTCACCTTAGGATTAATATTTCAAGTTTTAGGTTTTTAGTGTGTCGTTTTAGCTTCCCGTTCTCGTTTTTAGTATAGTTTGCCTTATTTTTCCCGTAGATTTAGAAATCCAATCCAAATCTTGTTTTATTCAAACATCAAATACAAAACCGACTCTCGACTTTCCAATTCGCTCCTCGTTGGGACTACGACCCGGGAATATCATATCCTATACTACTCCCGGTTTTATTGAATTCTTTATAATTATCCTCGTTATATATTTATAAGTATTATATATTTATTTATATAAAAAAAGGGTTAAAAAATCGAGGAACCAACAGCCGCCCATATCTTAAATCTTGTACCCACTAAGAAGGTCTCGAAGACACCTTTTGAGATATGGAATGGAAAACGTCCTCTCTTGGGCACATCAAAATCTGAGGTTGTAAGGTTTTCGTTAGACAAGAAGCTCAAGACAAACTAGAAGCCAGATTTGAAAAGTGTCTTTTAATCGGTTATCAGGAAGAGTCATTTAGATATTTGTTTTACAAACCCAAGGATAATGTGGTGTTTGTAGCTCAAAGAGGAGTGTTCCTTGAGAGAGAAATAATATCTAAAGAGGACAGTGGGGGTAAAACAGACCTTGAAGAAATTTAAGAGTCTGCCGATGAAGAACCTATAATAAACACTGACACTCAACAAGAGGTGGTGACACCTGTTAAACCTGATGATATATCCTTACCCATTCACAAAACAAGTAGTAGAGTAAGCAAGCCTTCTTAGGATCCTCAGTCATACTATGGTTTCCATATTGAAGAGGACAAGATTAGTGATAGTACACTAACTAAAATAAATAAGCCTGCTAACTACAAGGAAGCGATGGCAAGTCTTAAGGCTGCTAAGTGGAAAGAAGCTATGAAAAACGAGATTCGGTCTATGTATGACAAAAGTTTAGAATTTGATTGACACTACACCCAGTCTTAAAACGGTGGGATATAAGTGGATCTTCAAAAAGAAGACAGACATGGATGGGAAAGTACACACTTATAAAGCTAGGTTGGTTGCGAAGGGTTATACTCAAACCCAAGGGATTGATTATGAGGAAACCTTCTCACCAGTAGCTAAAATAAAGTCAATTAGGATAATGCTTGCCATAGCTGCATTTCATGATTATGAAATATGGCAGATGGATGTCAAGACCGCTTTCCTTGACGGAAAACCAACAAAGGATGTGTTTATGGCACAATCAGAAGGTTTTGAAAATGAAAAGTATCCTAAAAAGTGTGCAAGCTTCAAAAGGCCATTTATGGACTTAAACCGGCTTCTCGTAGCTGGAATCTCTGCTTCCATGAGAAAGTCACACAATTTGGATTTTCTAGAAGCGAAGATGAGTCATGTGTATATGTCAAAGTTAGTGGGAGTGTTGTAGTCTTCCTGGTATTATATGTGGATAATATACTACTCATAGGAAAGGATATCCCAACGTTACAAAGTGTAAAAGACTGGTTGGGAAGATGTTTCGCTATGAAAGATTTGGGAGATGCAACATATATTCTTGGTATAAAGATTTACAGAGATAGGAAAAAACGTCTTATAGGACTTAGTCAAGACACGTACTTAGATAAAATTTTGAAAAGATTCACAATGGAGAATTCTAAGAAAGAGAATCAACCCTTACATCATGGCATAAAGATTAGTAAGGATCTATGTTCGAAAATAGATGATGAATTGGACAAAATGAGTCGAGTCCCATATGCTTCGGCTATAGGATCGATCATGTATGCCATGACATGTACAAGGCATGATGTCTCATTTGCTTTGAGCATGGTGAGTTATCAGCATAATCCTGGCGAAGGTCATTAGACAGCTGTAAAGAATATTCTTAGGTATTTAAGAAATACTAAAGACATGTTCTTGGTTTATGGTAGAGAAAAAGAACTCAAAGTGACTGGTTATTGTGATGCTAATTGGCAAACAGATAAAGATGATAGTCAGTCACAGTCTGGTTGGGTATTCTTACTGAATGGGGGAGCGGTGACATGAAAAAGTTTAAAGCAAGATACAGTGACAGACTCCACATGCGAGTCCAAGTATATTGCAACCTGTGAGGCTTTAAAGGAGAGATAATATTAATTAGAATTAATATTATATGTATTATTAATTTATCAATAGTTGGTAAATTAATTAGAATATAATTATAAAGAAGCATATTGAAAGAAAATACCATTTTGTTCGAAGCAAAGTAGAAGAAGGACACGTGATTGTGAAGGACATACGATCAGAGGATAATCCAGCTGATCCATTCACAAAGGCATTGCTTAAGTCCAAACACGATGAAGATGCTAAGAGCATAGGATTGAAAGATAAAATAGAGTTTTAGTTGGTAGCTTGAATTTGAAACATTATAAGCAATGATTGATATTGTAATAGATTTGGTGATTAAATAATGGAGACTTGTTTATTTGCAAGTGTACTACCATTTGCTATTAATTGTCATTGTGTTTCACTTTTGCATGTTTAGAAACCACTTCATGAGTACTTAATTTACATAGACCTCCTTAGTCGTTCGTACTATAGGAAGTAAGTACTAATTTAAGACTGTCATGGAGTGTTGATAGATTGTCTATAGAGAATAGACATAGCATAGAGAATGTTGCAACACTCATGAGTACTTAATGGGAATTAAGTATAGGAGAAACCCACACTTAGAGAGATTACTTCATGGATTAATATCACGAGTAATTCTAAGATGATAATGTCTTCTATTCTTAAAATGGAGATACATCGAGATTCTAGTTTTTCAAGTCTGTTGTACTTTAGTTTGTTCAAACGATGTGCGTAAATGCCAGTTATAAAGGATATGCTAGGTATGACATGATGAGTTGACTAGTTCTATGTATTCAAAGTTTATTTGTTCCTTTCGCCTAAATGGGAAAGCGATATCCATGGGCCCCTCGATGATTAAATGTTGACTTAAATGTGCTAGGCCTAGCCAAGACTAAATTGATGCGTTCAATTCAGTAGTCTCATATAGTCAAATAATCATAAATCGAGAAACATAATATTGAACCTAGAGATTGATTAAAATCCATGTCTCAGGTTCATACGATATCAGTAGAAAAAAGGAATAGTTGATCGCTTATCTAAGGGCTGACTCTAAGATTTGATTTAGAGTTCAGCAGTTGCATTGGATGGCACCATCTGCTTAGTTGACGAAGATAAAGTTAGACCAATTATAGTTGATGACTTGTCCAAGTGTGAGACTGTTGGATTTAGTGTCCAAGTTCATAACTAATTGGTAAGACTATCATCAAAGGTAGAGTCCTTTTTGGGTTTCCCTCAATGATCTATAAAGAGAAATAATAAGTAACAAGCCTTGGGATGGTTTTTGGGGATGTCTCACATTGCCCAAAAGAGTAAACCCAAACCTCTCCTTTTGGATATAAATAGAGGAGTATGCCAAGGTCTTCATTGCTCATTTCTTCTTTCTTATTCTTACTCCTTGTAAGAGTCTTTCGTGTAACGAGACCCTAAGAGTTCGGATTCGAATTCTTTTCTCTTTGGTTCGTGGGTGTGAGCTATTAGAGGTACTCTCGTTTGGGTACTTGCCTCCAAGTTCAACCAAGGTGGTCTGCGTGTGAGAAATCCGATTTTCTCAAAGGTTAGTATTTTCTTAGTTATTTATTTATTTATTTCTTTTAAGTTGCTTTTAGTTAATTAGGTTTAGATCCTTTAAGGTTTAGTTCCCTTCTTGCCCTAGATTAATTGTTATTTCCGCTGTGCGTTAATCTATTTAGGGAATAGAAAACCCATCAGGAATAAAAATATTTACGAAAATGGTATGACCCGAGTCTTTGGTCGGCTAAATTAACGAAACACGTGACTTTGTACCAAAAATAGGAGGGCTTTAAGGATGGAGGGGCTAAATGTGGCAAGTGACTAAACTTATTTTCTATATAAACAACACTACACACTCATAAATTCTTTTTACAAAATTTTTGTTCACTCCCTCTCCTTCTTACCTTGTTCGAACCGGCCACCCTTAAACACCCCATTCCCGTCAATTTTTTGACATGCATTATAATCAACCTACAAAATATTAATTCTTTCATTAAGGCCTACGTTTCTATGTAATAAAATCCCACATGCATTGAGTTTTAAAGAAGTTGGGTTTCGGGTAGGATTGAGGAGATTCGGTTAAAAAGGGTTGTGTAAAATAACTAGATAATCATTATTAGAAGCTCGGTTTAATTGGAAAAATGTTTGATTTTGGTTGTTGGGTTCGGTTCGAGTCACGGATAGGAACAAGGGGACGAGACGAAACTTTTTGTTGTCCGATCTTGCTATACATAGCATTGTAAGTATTTTACATGCTAGTTTTATAATTGTTTTTGTGATTCGATTCATTTTCGATTAACGCATGTGAAAAAATATATGAGATCTTGCGTCGTTTAGTTAGATTTTGTTTTTGGTTGATTGAGCGAGTTGGATCTGGTTTATAAACTATCCTAGATTGTGTCCTGAATGAATTTTTGGTCAAAAATGGATTTTTGGCATGTTTCGCAACATATAAATCTGGGCAGAAACTTTGGCGCAGAAAACGAGGTTCGAGATTTTATAAAATCTAATTTTGGTTTAGAAAATATGATAGAGGGTATTTTTACGAGCGTTTCGGTAATTCGAACACCCCGTAACTCCTAATAACGAAGAAGTTACGGCGAAAACAAGATTTGAAAACTTGAAAACTTTCCAAACAGCTCTTATAGTTATTTAGTTGCTTACAGAATTTTAAACGTCCGTTTTGAGCACTTTTGAGTCCGTTTCAGCCTTCCGGCGAAACTTGAAAGTTGCTCGGAACGTCGTTTTACTTGTCGTGAGGCTTGCTAGTTTTAAAATCGAGTAATAACGGGTCAAAACCCAAGGTCAAATTCTGCACTTTTATTAAAAATGTCATAATTCCTGCAGAAACTTACAGGGGCATTTTGGTCATTTTCTGTCGAGTTTCGGGTCTCGGCTAAAACTAAAAAGTTGTCTGGAATGTTGTTTTGCATAAAATCTCTTTAGAGTCCGAGTCGTGAAAATGTGATATAACGGGTCGTTTTAAGCGGGTCAGATCTACTATAATATATATATACATAAAGTCAAAGTCAAATAAAGTCAAACGTTGACTTTTAAAAGTCAACGGGTTATTACAAGACTTATTGAATGTTTATAAAAATAATAAACGCTATTATTTTTACGAGTATAACAATTTAGACTTAACGAGTTTTATGAACGGATATAATTCCAAAAATAGTAACTTTTGTAATATACGGGACATAATCCCGATATGGGTAATTAATAACCAAATTGAAAGTCGAAAGTTCGACGAGATAAATAAATATTATTATAAATATAATTGGATAACGAGACTTACTAAAAATGGTAGCTTTCCGAAAATAGTAGCTTTCTAAAAATAGAAAGTTTCCGAAAATAGAAAGTTTTTAATTAAGTGACGTATAATATAAATGAAAGAATGATCGTCACTCAATTACGTGAACTTTAGGATATAGGACGCGCAAGTGGATTTCTCATCACATGTGTAGGTATATCTATATACTTTTAATAGTTGCGATATACGCACTATTCGATCGTACTTTATTGTATAGTAATCTAGCGACATAAATTATAGGTCGCGGTTGAGCTCGTTGTCGAGTAGTTCGTGATTGTTTCGGTTATTTGATCTTCAGCTTCGATCATAGCCTCGCTTTTGAACTATTTTAAATGTTTTTAACCCGCGAGGGGGATACTTGCTGTTTTATGAAAATGAGAACGCAATATGTTTTGATACTTATTATGATTCCATTACTTATGAGTATATGCTTTTTACTGTGTGACCGTTAGTTGCCTAGTTGTAGGTAAACGCTAATGCATTAAATAGATCTATTGGGTTTGACAACCCTGTCCAGGGTTTGACAACCCTGTCCAGGGTTTGAATCAGTTGGTGAGCACCCTGTAACTGACATTTTGTAGTTAGTATTAGGAGGAGTGGCATATTTCTCGGACATTATTTCGTCCTACAGGATAAATGTGTTAAGTTTCGGTACACGGGCTCATTTAGTCAAAAATCAATACTTTTATAACTTGCCCTACGAGCAATGTTATATGTTTTGCGAAACCAAATATGCGTTCTAACTGTTAATTGTAAACTCTATGAATTCATTCAACGTTTTGTTGACGTTTTTAAGCATGTATCTCAGGTTAGGTGTTGTTGATGGCTTGGACGGGGCGGAACGCGGATATCAAGGACGGTGACTCGGTGAACTTGTGTCAATAAATGATAGAAATATTTTAGAAATGAAGTCGTGATGTGACTTGTAGAATTAATTTTTTCTACGATAGTTTTGGGACATTTGTACTCTAATTCTTCTCAAACGTAAATAAATGAAATTTAGTTAACAAACATCTTTTTTATAGTTGTTTGTTATGACTTTTGTGATTGTATAATGAAGTAGCACCCAAAATGTCGTATTTCGCTGCGTATCGTATTTTGGGGGTGTTACAGAATGGTATCCAGAGCAATGGTTATAGCGAACTAGGTCTTTTTCAACGCCTGGACTATAACTGTTTTCGAAAAATTTTACGAGTCGTTCACCGTTGTCCGATATCCGCGCGCGCATCGTTTTCGATCCGTTATGTGCCTTATGTGGTATATTTGATTGCATATTATGTGCGTAACAAGTGGGTGACACTTGGTATAAGTAATAATTATATACATGCATATTATATATATATATATATATACACACACACACACACACAACATCCGTTCTATGGTGTACGATTATATATATCTTGATATTCGCTTATTGCGAAGAGTTTAGTTACTTTAAACATTTCGATGCGATATGATAAAATCATTTTGATACATGATGAAAACATCGTTGTTATATGATTATCTTCGAAACTTTTTCGCGACCTTACTTTTCATCTTTTGATGATTTTGATTTGTCGTAATTTGTCGATCCCATTGGGTGATTTATTGTTCGACGCCAAGTTCGAATATTTTCCCATTGCTTTTGAATCGCATATGTTGTTTCATAACCTATTGTTTTGAAATTTTCCGTTTGATGGGAGTGTGACTTTTATATGTCATCCCATAACCCTTCATTGTTTTGGAAAACGGTTATTAACTTGTTCTCGCATAACGTGTCGTTTGGAAACGGCTATTTTTGGAACTTTCAAATAAAGTTGGCGTTGTGTTCCGATTTTCTCGTATCGACCACTACTTAGTAAGTCATGAAATGTTTGATTCTAAAAATCTATGAATTTTTTTGTTTGAAAGAGTGTTAAGTCATTGGGTATGGCTTTGTATTGGCGTTTGGAGGAATTAAAATGGTGTTTGGTTGGATTTTAAAATGGATTTTACGGCAGTTAGTAACCAGCAGGTTATGGGGTTGATTGTGAATTATTTCTGGTCTTACGACACCGGGGAAATCTAATTGAGATGTTGGTACATGTGGTGAGTTGGATAGAATTTTAACTCTTCCGGATGAGTGAGAGATCGTCGTTTTTCTAAAACTAGTCAAATCTGGTATACCGTTAGGAAAAGGAGTATAACTCCATATTTTTGCAGTAACCTTTCAAAAGAAAATTTAGGTACCTGTAGAAGGCTCTTAGTGCTATCACCTCCAATTTGTTTCACATCAAAAGCATCAATAAATTTCAAATTACTCTCATTTTCGTAAACTATGTCAAAATTTATTTGGGGACTGCTTTGGGATAGCAGCTTGTTGGATACGTTCCAAAATATTTTTGGTCCATGAAGACCTAGGAAATTAGACTAGGAGGTAGAGAAACCTCTTAGGTACATGTAGGAATTCGGATGGAGTCATATCGACGCCCGACGAATGAGATATCGCCGAAATGGCAAAACTAGTCAAAAATTGAGACCATAATTTGAATGACTAATAAGTTCAAAAACTTATATAGCAATACCTAAATATGTAAAACTGTAAGTTCTAGATATTGAACAAACTTATATTTGAGCGATCGTTTCAGCTTGTGCGGACGCACAGTTTAAGAGATACACCCAGTTTAGTGAAGCGATAAAATTTTGGAAAATGGCGGCTTTGATAAATAGGGGTAAAATGGGAATTTCACCTTGGATCCAAAACTTTCTGGGCAGTGGGCCATATGTTTCTGGAAATTAAACTCGAAATGCTTTCCGTAGACGAAAACCTCATACTTTAATCGTTCACGGACTAGTAAGTAGGAGGATTTCAAGATTTAGGTTTATTGGATTGAGGTTATTGTTGCCTCAGAGTTTTATCTTGTCACCGGCATGGTGATTGTGCACTCTTTAGCTATTACTTTTGATTTAGAACTCTAGGAGAGTTCATGTATATGTAGTTTATATATTGAAAACTTAGAACCGTTACGGTTGGATGTACTAGCTTTGAAAGCCAATGATGTATCCCTTTTTGGGGAAAATTGGTATGTATGTATGTTATTTTAGGCGTTGTTATTACTATTGTTGTAATTGTTCTCGGCTATGAGTTAGGAGGAGGTGTCATTGTATAGGTTGTACTATGAGTGAAGCCTGAAGGTCATGGTTACCCCCGAGGTACTCGGCTTGTGTGAGATTGATTTGACCCCGAGTGTTGGGTGGCTTCGATTGGTGAATCTTTCGCATGTGTATGTTACTTGTTTGCATAGTCCATGAGTGGGTATTGTTGATACCTGCTATGACCGTTGCTCGAACTATATAAATGATGTCTTGCAAATTGATGATAATTTTAAAATTGTGGATCGCGATAACAAATTCGTGTGTTGAACGAATGCCGTAGCGTGAATTGTACTAATTTTTGTTGTATAAACCATTTGTGTAAACAGTGGGAAAAATGTGTTTTCAAATTTCATAAACTGACCCTACGGTGTCAAATGAATTTTTCCAAAAAAAATTTGCTCTTCTTTTTCTTCTTTTCTTTTAGCGTGATGTATACGAATATGCATATGTTAAAGAAAATGACTTACGCGTGTAGCGTGTAGTAATAAATTGTTTTGACGAAGAAGGACATGTCGTCGTTTGGTCCTCAATAATGTATAACTTGATCAACTATGCATAACTCAGGAAGAACCATGTATGTTGGATAAATCATCACCTTTAAAATGTCAAATTTTGGAAAGATGATCCGGGATGGATTTCTCGAAAGAGAAAAGTATTTTTACCCATACGACGGATTCTTATGCAAATAATTTTCATTTTGAATTAACTACATGGAGAGAGTCTCATGTTAGTCGTTTTTACCAAGTCATTCCGGAAAGAAAATGCCGACGGTATTTGTCCGGAATGAGTGTGTCTAGAAACGTAATAAGGTCTAGGTCCTAGTAATATAGACCGGTAGTCGGAAGTGAAGATTGGATGATTGTATGTCGTGTAACGACAATTTCCAAGGATTAGTAACGGTATAGAGTGCCATCGTGCATGGACACGAAGACATATCCGAAAGTCATGGGAAAGATGGTAAGGTGGTTAGATGACGAGATACTAAGAAACCGGATCCCGACGCTAAGAAGGGATCTTCTTGGAGTCGCAAGATTCTTAAGGTGGGTGGAAGCTAAGATGGTTAGTCCGAGGTTGAAGGTGAGAAATGGAGAAGACTTCTCCTGCACTAGATGTGTGTTGCCGATAATATATCCACTGATGGCCGTGAAGAAGACTTCTTTCCCCGAAAAGGAAAGTAGTGGTAGTATAGTGTAAATATACCTGAAATCGTCAAGGATTAGAATAAGACACTAAGCGACTCATGGCTTAAGGTTAGGAATAGTGGTCCTTACTCCTTGACATAACGACTTAGTGTGCGTATATAAGAGCGAAAAGATTAGAGACTCTAGCCGAATGACGACATCAGTTTTCATCCTAGAGGAACGATCAAAGTAGCTAGCGCCTTAAGTCGAACGATATTAAATTAGGAATGTGCGTAATTATCTCTACTTGATGCCATCTAGGATTCAATGCGATGCATTAGGACCGAGTCGACTATGCTAGTCGCGGTGCGGAAACGTTGGAGTTGAAATTTTAATTCTTCGTCAAACGAGCAATGAGCCCATGATGCTCAATTGTTTTCTTGATTGTTTTTTATTTGTCTTCCGACGATATATGTTTTATAGCGGGATTATCGCCGCCGAATTATGTGAATTATGTGCTTTATGTGCCATGTGCTTTGAATGTTAATGAGCGCTTATGTCGCTTTTGTGTAGCCATGATGTGGCTTAGGACGTGAGTGGATGGGTATACTTACCCGAATGTAGATGAAGGTTGGTTTGGGAGGTACGCAAGCATGATAGTCCATTGTCGATTGTGGCTTGTTAACCCACAAGCATGACTATGGTCGGCTAAAACCTAGCCGTGATTAAGTCGAGATCATTTCCAAGAAGCTTGGCCATCTGGCAAGCTAGGTATGATGAGCAATTTGATCGGTCGGGCATGAACCCGCGTGATGAGCATATACATTGCTCAGGATTCCTAATAAGTAAGCATGGTTATTTTGCTAAGACTTATAGAAAGCAAGCATGCTTGTTGCTAAAGGTGATAAAATGCCTAAGTAAAGCTAGGTAGAAATATAAAGTCATTTCAAAATGACGAATAGGAGAATAAGTGCTTTTATGATTATATGATTATGTGTAATGAGGCTATAATGCGTTTGATGGGGACATATATACTCCAGACTATTTTCGCAACTGGTGGTGCATTATTTAATGAGACCGGGAGGGCGATGTATGTTTTGGTCTTGGATAATGACGTATATTTTGGTTTGATTGTTGACGTATGTTTTGGTTTTGGTTAGCGACGTATGATTCGGTTTTGTGTAGCGGTGTGCGCTTTGTTTTGTTGGAATGATCACCAAGCCATGATTTGAGTTGATCTCTCGTTTAAAGTCTTTCGTTTGACGCGATTTATGTTTTCCTGGATATATTTTGTGGTGTCTTTTGTCTCTTGTAAGAGCGATTGTAATTATATTTTTAATCTTGGTAGTATAAGTTACCATTTGTTTCGTTAACTTTCCGCCTGGAGTCGTCAAGGCGAGTATTATAACGCGTGATCTTTGCGTTCAAGCATGTGAGCCCGTTTAATATTGAGGAAAACCGTCTTACAGAAAGTAAAATTAAGATGAGTAAGAAAGGACGAGCACCGGGACGGCGCTCCCTTAAGGTGGGTGAAATGTAACAACCCGAGTTTTACGACGCGTATGACGATCGCGAATTCGACGTCATAATTATAATTTTATTAGTTCATGTGAACGAACGTCGACATTTAAAATTTTACTTGTCATGAATAATTATTTTCGTATTTTATTTTGAACGAAATTTAGAAATTTTTATTTTTGAAGTTTCGCGAGTCAACGTTTGACCGCACGACCGTTAAGTGTTTTGAGTACCGTAGACATTTTGACGCGTTTCGTTATTATTTTTATGATGATAATTTGTATTTCATTGTCCTCGTCCCGAGTTATCCGAAACCGAGTCAAAACTTTATTTTGACGTGATTTAACATTTTATTAAATGTTTTAAAGTAAATTTAGTGGGACGGAATAAAAATATTTACGAGTGGTATGACCCGAGTCTTTGGTAGGCTAAATTAACGAAACACATGACTTTGTACCAAAAATAGGAGGACTTTAAGGATGGGGGGGCTAAATGTGGCAAGTGACTAAACTTATTTTCTACATAAACAACACCACACACTCATAAATTCTTTTTACAAAATTTTTGTTTACTCCCTCTCCTCCTCACCTTGTTCGAACCGACCACCCTTAAACACCTCCATTCCCGTTAATTTTCTGACATGCATTATAATCAACCTACAAACTATTAATCCTTTCATTAAGGCCTACGTTTCTATGTAATAAAATCCCACGTGCATTAAGTTTTGAAGAAGTTGGGTTTCAGGTAGGATTGAGGAGATTCGGTTAAAAAGGGTTGTGTAAAATAACTAGATAATCATTATTAGAAGCTCGGTTTAATTGGAAAAATGTTTGATTTTGGTTGTTGGGTTCGGTTCGAGTCACGGATTCAAGTTGCTTATCTTCACAAGACCCCTATTGGATTATGACAAAAAGGGGAAGAACCACATAATATCTCAAACTCCATCCTACCATAAACCCCAAAGATTAAAGAGATATGATTTGTAGCTATATTATGTGAGTGATGTTATGAGCAAAATTACAAAGGAAATATGAATTAAGGGGAAGTTTGTTTCATTCAGGGAGATCAATGATCTCAACTTCAGGGGAACCTTTGATTAAAGGCTTTATGATGAAATTCGTACAAGAACATTATTTGTTTTGTCATCATCAAATAGGGAAAGATTGTTGGGAATTATTGATTTGATGAGACAAAAGAACAAAAAGAATGAAACAAAAGGATCAAAATCGTCATTAAAGAAATCTACAAGATGTAGGAGAAATATGAAGATTCTGGAAGAACTCTATAAGAAGATAAAGATAACAGAAGATATTTCTTAATGTTTAAAAGATTTACTTGTTTATATCTTTATGTTAACTTTCTTTGTAAGTCATGATCTCTCTATATAAAGAGATTATAGACACATAGTTTTAGTATCCAGAAAAGTATGTGTGTGTGTGTGTACACAAGATACAATGTAGACGTCTAGTTAGTTGGTTTAGCCTCAAGGATCTTTGATCCCTGTTACTAGGTAGAGTAACTGTTCTATTCTGATCAAATAGAATTTGAGGCGTGGTGGAATCATATGGTAAAATCTTGTTGACGATAACATTGTTCTTTGTTTAATTCCGCTATGCATATATGTTGTCTTTGTTATCATAATCCTATAATAAGATCTCTAAACATCTTGAGCTAAAAGATCCTATAATGGACGTATTATATATATATATTATTAATATATATAGTTAATATTATATATATTACATATATATATATATATATTATATATTATATATATTATTTATATATAATGTTGCTTTGATTATTGGCATAAGTTTTAGTTTTGCTTAGCAACGTATGTTTCGGTTTTGTGTCACGGTGTGTGCTTTGTTTTGTTAAAACGATCACCACACTAAGGTTTGGGTCGATCTTTCATTTAGTGTCTTTCGTTTAAAAACGACGCGATTTATGTTTTCCCGGATATGTTTCGTGGCGTATTTTGTCTCTCGCGATAAGAGCGATTGCGATTGTATTTTTGATCTTGTTAGTATAATTTATCATTTGTATCGTTGACTTCCGTTCAGAATAGTCAAGGTGAGTATTATAACGTGTGATCTTTGCGTTCAAGCGTGTGAGATCGTCCAATCGTAAGGAAACCATTTCACTACAAGTAAAATTTAGATGAGTAAGAAATGACGAGCACCAGGACGGCGCTCCCTTAAGGTGGGTGGAATGTAACAACCCGAGTTTTATGACGCGTTTGACAATCGTGAATTCGACGTCACAATTATTATTTTATACAATCGTGGGAGCGAACGTCGACATTTAAATTTTATTTGTCGTAAAAAATTATTTTCGTATTTTATCACGAACGGAATTTAGAAATTTTTATTTTGTCGTTTCGCGAGTCAATGTTTGACCGCGCGACCGTTAAGCGTTTTGAGTATCGTAGATATTTCGACGCGCTTCGTTATTATTTTTATTATGATAATTTGTATTTTATCGTCCTCGTCCCGAGTTAGCCAAAATCGAGTCGAAACTTTATTTCGACGTGATTTAACATATTAGTAAATATTTTAAAGTAAATTAAGTGTGACGGAAATAAATTTAGTCACGAAAGTGTAATACCGAGCCACGGTTATCTGTTTTTTTTAAGAAAAATATTTAGGTGTCAAAAGTATAAACTAGAAAAGAGGGAGGGACCAAAGGTGTCAAAAGCCCAAACTACACTTACTATATAAATCAAACAACACACACTTTCAATTTTTATAAAACAAAATTTGTGTATTCGCTCCCCTCCTCTCCAACCGGACGCACCACCACCACCATAAAACCGCCACCGTCGCCTGAATATCCACATGCATTACGATCCGACTTCAAAATATTAATTCATTCGTTATTACCTACAAATCCCACTAATAAAAAGTGGCATGCAATGAGTATTTTTGGAGTTAGAGTTCGGGTTAGTTTCAAGCCATTTCGGTTGATAAGTGGTTGTAGAAATGATAGATAAATGTATTTTGGGAGTTGGTTTAATTGGAGAAGTTAAGGTTTTGGGTTTTGGTGTGGTTCGAACCCTCCGCAAAGACAAAGGGAGTCCGTCGTTTTGTCCGATGTCGCTATATAACGCATTGTGGGTGTACCTAATACTAGTGTTATTTTTATTTTTGTGATTCGAATAACTTTCGGTTAATACATGTGATGAAATCCATTGGATATTGCGTCGTCTAGTTAGATTTTGTTATTGATTAATTGAGCGAGTTAAATATGAATTATAGGCCATTTTAGATGTGCCGTGAATGAAATTTTGGGTCAAAAATAGATTTTGGCTCGTTTCGTAGCTCGTAGTTTTGAGCAGAAACTTTGGCATGAAAAACGAGGTTCGTGATTTTGTAAAATTTGATTTTGGTTTAAAAATATTGTAGAGTGTATTTTTACGATCGTTTCGGTAATTCGAACGCCCCGTAATTCCTAATAACGAAGAAGTTACGGCGAAAACAAGATTTGAAAACTTGAAAACTTTCCAAACAGCTCTTATAGTTATTTAGTTGCTGACAGAATTTTAAACGTCTGTTTTGAGCACTTTCGAGTCCGTTTCATCCTTCCAGCGAAACATGAATGTTGCTCGGAATGACGTTTTAGTTTGCCGCAAGGCTTGCTAGTTTTAAAATTGAGTAATAACGAGGTCAAATTCTGCACTTTTATTAAAAATGTCACAAGTTCCTAAAGAAATTTTCAAGGGCATTTTGGTCATTTTCTGTCGAGTTTCGGGTCTCGGCTAAAACTAAAAAGTTGTCCGGAATGTCGTTTTGCATAAAATATCTTTAGAGTCCGAGTCGTGAAAATGTGATATAACGGGTCGTTTTGAGCGGGTCAAATGCAAAGGGAAAGCACATAAAAGGCACGCTAAACTAGAATTAAAGGCACAATTAAATTCTAATTAAACACTTAACGATTAATTAAAGACTAACGGACTAAAAATTATCAAAATAAACTCTAAAAACTTAAAATGCAAATTTTTTAAACTAAAATGACTTAAAATAATTTAAAAGTACAGAAGATATATGTTTGTACTTTTTAAATACCTAATAAAAACTATATTTAAAACCTAAATAAAACTACAAATTGAATTAAAATAACTAAACTTAATCCTAAAATTTTAAGAAAATTACAAAAATACTTTAATCTAAAAAGAAGGTTTACAAATGAAAAAGTTCAAATAAGCAGAAACCATTAAGCTGTGAAAAATCAAATAAGCAAAATAAGCTAAAACTAAAAGTGTTAATAAAAGAAACCAAACACACCCTTATGACAGAAAAGTCCCAAGGGCGTGTTGGTTGAGGTGTTGGTGTGTTAAGGGGGAGGTTACAAGTTCGAACCCTGTGACTTCCTTTTTGGTAAAAACATTATTTTTTTTATTTTCTTTTTTGAAAAAGCTAAAGAACAAGTAAAAATAAGGAACTTTAATAAAGAGACTTAAGTCAGAACTTATTTATAATCTAGGAAAAAGCTAATCAATATGACAGTAGGGATTAAGACTAAATGACATTAAGTTAAAACTTGTATGGACTTCTAGGACTCAATAAGCAATTAAAATACTTAAAAAAACTGAAAACAGATCCTAATCTAGACCTAATAAGCTCTACTGACAGGAAATAAGCAAATTTTATAAGCTGAAAAGGAACCAAAATACTTTAAAACAACAGACTCTAAGGACTCTTTAAATGACATTAACTACTATTTTAAGCTAGGCTTTAGGACAAATAAGCAAATAGAATAAGATGGAATATGAAAACAGATTAAGACTAGGACCTAATAAGCACTAATGACTAGATTTAAGCAAACCAAATAAGCTGATAAGCATCTAAAAACACTAAGACAGTTGGCATAAAAACAAGACTTAAAGGACATTTTTCTACTTTTTAAGCTAGATTTTAGGACAATTAAGCACTAAGAATAAGCTGTAAACCAAAACATATAAGCACTAAACTCAATAAACTCAAATAAGCTAAATTCAAACAAAACATTTAAGGAAATAAGCTAGAAAAGGGTAGATGACAGTGACAGACTATACTAGTTTCTTTTTGGCTTTTTGAAATGAAATGACACTTTTGAGCTTAAAATTAAGACTTAAAAACTTCTAATGACCCCTTAAAAACTTAAAACAGATTGAGTTATTACTACAATAAGCTAAGTTTAATAAAAATTAATCAAAAATAAGCTAAAATAAGGCCTTATTTGATCTGCATATTTAGCTATTTTGCTTAAACCAATTACCGACCCTCTAAACTTTTTTATGAAATCCAAACAACAATGACTCAAAACAAGTATGCCTTGAGCATATGAAACCATTTTTAACACTAAAACCAAACCTCAAACAGATTTTCAAACTATTCAACTAATAAGAACTTTAAGATACCAAAAAAAACTAGCAGACTTGAAGTATTGATAAAAGAAACTAGAAAACTTATCAAATCCTATTTTGAGCTTATGAAAACTACTAATTAGGACTAATTTGAGCTTATGTAAACTAGTTTGAACCTTAGCAACAAGCTGAACACATATTTTCTATCTTAATCTGCTTGTCCCAAACACCCTTTTAAATTCATGAAACTAACTTTTAAGCTAAAATAGATCCTAATAAGCCTTGAATTGCAAAACAGATTGTGAACTATGAAAATAAAGGACAAATAAGCATTAACCTATCAGAAATAGTACTAATAAATAAGCTAAAACTAAAAAGCTATTTAACTAATAATTGGGCAGTCTCTATAAAACTTAAACTAAACTATTTTAAGCTAACAACTAAACAAATTAAGCTAACGTTAGACAGAATAAACATATATCAGCAATAATAAGCACAAATAAGCAGATTGATAAGCTAAACAGTACTTAAGCTAAAAGAGAGTAAAAGAAAATGTGTACCTTGATCCCAGCTTAACAGGGATCTAATTTGCTTAAAAAGCTTATCTACAAGCTCCAGCTTGTTGAAAACAAGCTGGTAAACTCTATAAGCCTATCCCTTTCTGGCTTATCATCTAAAAGCTAATTGTGACTTTTTTTGAGTGGATTTAAGGTGAACAGCTTATTCAGTTTGGCTTTTAGAAAGCTAAACTGAATGAGAACTAGCTTAAGAGTTATAGAGAGCTTAATGAACTTATTAGCTTATATCTAAACAAATTTAAACCATGATTTCTTAAGAGTAAAACAGAATTTAAATCAAAATTTAAATGAAACTTGGAATTTTATTAATATCAAAAGAGATTACAAGCTGTTTAAATTAAGATTACAATAAGAAAAATGCAATAAGCTAAAAATTACATTAATAAGCTATTAAAAAGCTACACTAAGCTAGATATCTCTACTGTGTGATTGACAGCTCTATTTATAGCCATGAGAGGAAGGATCCAGAAGGGGAGGAGCGTCCTTGAGCTTCATTCATGGCCCTTGATCACTAACAACCTTTTAATCCATCGTTAGATCACCTCCACGCCTCTTTATCCAATGATATTGCTTAGGATCGCTAATGTGGCAGGGTAGTATCAGACGTGTCAGCTTAAACCTTTCTAGAAATAAAAAAACTTGAGGGCTTGCTATGTTTGGATTGATTTACCTGTGTGTTAATACTTTGTGTGAAAAATGGGAGGGAAGGAAGAAGCACAGTAAGTTTGACCCTGTGTTGTTATATCACATTGACTTAGACCAGGGATGGGTTTGGACTTAGGCTTTTTCTAACTTTTCTTGTGCCTGGATGGACTTGTATATTGGATTGGATTAGGATTTGGTATTATTATAATAAGGCATTAGGGTATTAATATAGTGATAATCATTAATGGGCTGACCCGGCTCTTTAAATGGGTACGGTTTGGTCCCATTTTAAGATGATACACGCCGTCAGGCTTCACGATTTCTTGCACTCTTCCAATCTCGTGCTCGGTTTTGTCCTTTTTGTTTTGTTTTTGTCCATTTTTGATATATCCGTTACCTGCACAATACAAATCACAAAACACACATATACAATGCATTTTTCATGTATTTTTTTGTCTTTTAAGCTCATTTTAATACAGAAAAATGATATGTGATTAAACACATATAAAAAATCCCCCATACTAATGTCCTCACGCAATGTCATATACACATAGAAAACTAAAAATTTCAACCCCCTAGACTAATTACCTAGAAAAGTAGCTAAGTGTTCATCAAGAGGGATTAAGAAATCACTAGTTTAACACGCCCCGTTTTACCATTTTTATATATATGCAAACACTTATCATTCATTTGTATTAATATGATAACTTTAAGGATCACGGAACAAGAAACACTAAAAGGATAAATTTACCGTCCTTGATTTTTCACCCGCCTTAAACCAAGCTTAAAGACGAAATCATTGTTAAATACAAGTTAAGATGCTAACACTACTCATAAATGCTAATTGTGTACGCATTAGCTACTTTCCGCTCCCTTATTCCTAAATCCTCTAAGAATTTTATTTTTATTATTTGTGACAAATAAATTATGGCCTTATTCATATAAAGTAAACCCGGTTTAGACCACAATTAGTTTGAAATCCTTTCCTAAAGAGACGATATGGTGAGAATAAGGTCCACATTAAGGGTCTAATTTCTGCATAATTTAGGGGTTCTCATTTTTATTTCATTCCGAAACAACTCAACTACCGAGTCAATAGACGGAGGCTGATTTAGATAACCCCCTAGTCAAAATTTAAGCTTATTAATTATTATTATATATTCAACACTTATAAACCCGTCCTTAAACAACTAACACATCGGGTGTCCTAACCGACAAGAGCCAGTAGTCTTATTTCGACCTCGGTAATTTCCTCGACCTTTTTTAAGGCTGCAACATCGGGAGCGAACCAACCAGATGCAGCAAACTTTATCATCTTGATTTATGTATTCTTACTAGAGCCTTCTTTTGAAGACTGCTACATCGGCAGCGAACCGACCAGAGACAGTAAACCTTTATCAACCCACAGTTTTTTTTATTATTATTACCTTCACCCTTTAAACGACTATCACATCGGTATCCGAGCCGACCATGATCCAGAAGTCTTATTTCGGATTCGGTTTATTATATTATTATTATAGCCAAATTTCAAGTCTTGTGGTCTTTTAACTACCTAGATAACGGTAGCGAGCCATCAGGAATCGGTAGCCTATTTCCCCAAACACTGACAAAACCTCAATGCTTACCTTACTTTCACCAGAAGAAATCTCTACGAAGGGATCTAAACTAAGAATCGCAAAAACCAAAGCATCTTTATTTATTTAACAATAATATAACGTTTATTAAGCTATTGGGAGCAAAAAACGATAATTAATTCTATGATCTCTAAAAGACCAAACTACCTACGCTAATCATCTACTTATATACTACCAATTATCATTTCTCGTTCTTCGCAAATTTAAAATCTTTAATAAAAAGATCCGCGAATGCTTAGTCTAATAAAACAAGCTTTGCATATTTAAAGTCTATTATGGAAACTTGCAAACTCTTGGCTCTTTCAAGCTAGAATTCGCGTTTTAAAGCTTCTGTATAAAAGACTAGAAAAGCTTAAATTATATATAGTTAAGGTTCAACCAGAGCGTCAACATCACAATCAAGTCAAAATTTATTCTCAAAAAGACAAAACGATACGTCAAAACACTTATTCTAAAAAAATTAAAATTTGGCCTAAAAACACATATTTTTACTATTTTTTGTGGTAAAACGGGGTTACGTGAAGACAAAGAAAATGCAAGTTCGAAAGACCCCCCCATACTAGAACTAAACATTGTCCTCAATGTTTAAAAGGGTCTCTACGTAAATCTAAAGCCGTTTATTAATTATGCTAATAGATAGACGTTAGTCAATAAGATCTAGGATATCGGATTCCCATAAATAAGCATGATAAGGATTGAAGATCGAGTGAACGATGGACAAAACCACGAGCACGAGAGTCTTCAAAATCCAGGGCAATCCTGGACATAAAATACAAACCATGAAACACGAGAAAAGAAGAGGCGAGCCTCCTCACGTCACACTTATTAATAAATATTATACAAATATACTACTACTAGGAATAAGCATGGGTTGCCACCCACGAAGCGACTTGTTATTGTAACCGAGTCACAGCCTGGTCGTTAGCAATGCCTTGAAGTCATTCCACGCCATTGCATTAGCAGCATCTCGACCTCTTGCTATCCGCTATTATCTATCATGGATTCCATCTTTTCAATCCCTCTAGTCAACGCCACCGCACCACCAGTTCCGTCAAAGTATCGAGGTCCATACACCACAAATCCTTTGTAGGTGCAACCATTGTTTCCTCCACCATTTCCATTACCATTGCCATTGTTGAGGTTGTTAGTCAATTGAGTCACGATGTTCGGGATGATGTTCTGAAGTTGTTGAGCAATGATTTCCGCGGCATCAGGAGGGTTGTTAGGTTGTCGTGTTTGAACCATGTTTCTGATAAGACATAGGATTATATATATTAGACGATATACTAGAGATTTCATAACCCTTGATATTACATTTCCCCCAATACTATATACGTACAGGCATAATCAACCAATATGTGTCGACACCAATTACATGTAATCATACTTGCAAGTCCATTTGTATTGTGGTGCATGTATAATTATGTTGTACACCATAATTATAGATGCCCCCTTTCACGCGTGTACTCGCTCCTATGAAAACACTTCTTGAAATCAACACATCATGCAACACATAACACATTTAATAAGGCACATAACACACAAGATAAATCCTAAAACCACTTCTCATTAATAATAATCGTAATCAAAAATAACATTTCCTAACATGGTTCAAACGATAGAAAGAAACACTAAACATCCTAAATCAAATCGATTGCACGAGTAGTCGGGTCGAGGTCGAACTTAGCTCCCACCAATGTATTCCATCATCAAGCTCATGGGTTGATTACTAGCCGTAGACTCAAGGTCTGAATCATTAGCATCATTAATCAACCAACCATTCATATTGCCTTATTGTGGTGGTAATGGGTAAGGTGAAAACTTGTTCCTTTAGTCTTCCATTTGGAGTTGTGGATGATCCACGAATCCATATTTGTTGTAAGGAGGGTGCTCACTCATCTCTTCTTCTTTTTCATCCGAGGTGTGGTATTCTTGGAACCTAGAAACATTCCCTTCCTTGTCGATCCTTCTTCTTCGAATCACTTCAATCATTTGGTCACCTAATTTCTTCATAGTCATACTCTCTTCCACTTTACACGGATATAAGTCAATGGGTATACGACACTTATGGTTTGTACGCTATATCTTATAGCCAGAAATTGGGTCGATATAACGCTTAATCTCAGTTAAAAGCATGATTCCCCAACAAAACTTATGCTTTGAGGGAGACATAACTCTATAAATAAGGAAGAGTATAAGCTTCATCAGATACTTGGCGATGAAGAAAATAAATACTAGCATATATGTATACATATATTCTTACAACGAAAATAGTAAACGAATAGGCAATTGGAACTTCAAAATATATATAGATAATATATTATACATACGTACACACAAGCACATAGTTCCTAAATGCATCTATATGAAGGTTCCTAGTTATAGTCTAGGCCAATACTCCTAGTTCTCTATAACCTTGGCTCTGAATACCAATCTGTCACACCCCGCCAAGGCGGAATCGCAAGGCATGATCAATAGGCATCGTCACAACACAAGGCATCAAAATAGAGAAAACTAAAAATGACATTCAATAAACTTTAAGTTCCAAAGCGTGTTATGACAACGCCCAAAACAATAATCAAACATATAATGCATGAAGAATAAAACATGACAAGTTCAAATGAAAACTAAAACAGATAAATCATAGACTCCGCATGCAAGCCTATGGTCCAACTAACTCCTCTTTCTAACTCTTCACACGTTTTGCTCACCTGAAAATGATGCTAAAAACGTCAATATAATTGTTGGTGAGAGTTACAGGTTTAAGACTCACTTATGACACCGCGATCAACAAAAACAACATTTACAAACATATATGCTTGGCTATTCTATCACAAAATAAATTAACATATATCTGGGGTGGATTGTACCCCTCCGTCCCATAATATCTCCACGCAAGACTGACCCACTTGACTAGCTAAGTCCGTTCGGGTCTCACACAAGGCCATGTCATCTTCACATACACATGCCTTACCATAATTAATATCACATAGCAATAGCACATATCAATCATATAGTTCGACACTAAAAAACATATATCACGGTTCATAATTCAAAAACAATTTGCATCATTTCCATCCTAAAATATAAGTAAAAAGTAGGAATGTAAAACTCACCTGATGCAAAGCAAATTCCAATTCCTTCACTTAATCTTGCAAAGAATCTAAACAAAACAATACACACATATGTTACCATCGATTAGGTCACACACCCAAGTCGATGTAACAATCACAACGATGGATACTCTATATCCTATCTTGATTCAACTCTTCTATATACTCCTCATACTTGCTAACCTCAAATTACCTCATAAACTTTACTTCTCAACTTTCTACTTTTTACTCAGTTTTTATAGTCACAAGATGACTCTAAATAAAATACTTAAGCACCTAATTGGTTCTTCTACTCACATCTCATAGCTCCCCAATGAGTTGTGAGCTTCTATGATTTTTGGATAAAAATAATAGTGAGTGTAGCCATTTTATAAAAATTCAACATCACAAAGTGTCCAGAATTTGACCTGATTCGACTTTCAAAAAGTTTATCTTGAGCAGACCCATTTAAACACTTAGGAAAATTCTACAAAAATTCTAGAAAATCCGAAACATCATGAACTTACTACAGTAGCAAGCCCATTAATTAAAAAGACGTTTTGATATGGTTTTTGACCTCACAAACACAACTCAGAATCTGCCCCGAAAACTCAGTTTTGACAACGAATCTTGTTTGATTAATTTGACTAACTTCCACTAACTTTTAATTCATGAAACCACTTGGGTTGGAAAATAGACTCTCTGTAGTTAATTTTAGGCTCAAGAAAATCAATAAAATCTATCCGTATGACCGAGATATGACTCTCGCAAAATGACCTAAAATTCTGCCCAGATTTCTATTCTGAATTTAGCATAATTAACCCTAATTAACTTACTCAAAACCCTAATTATTAACCCAAAAATGATTTTTGATGATCAAAACCTCTTAATTACAGATTATTTAGAATAACCTAATCCATCCTTAATGATTGTTACGTTAAATAAAATCAATTGAATTAAAAAAGGATTTAGAAAACATTACCTTAACTCTTGAAAATCAAAACCCTAAAATTTTTTGGGTTTCCCTTTGTTCTTTGTGTTGTTCGACCGGCCAAGGAGAGAGGAGAGGAGAAAAAAGTGATTTTTGATTAAGTTATGATTTGTATTTATAGGCTTAGAAAAAGATAATTACCAAAAACAAGTTGTAATCAAATTGGGATTATTTCCCTTTTTTTTCCTTGTTTAGCCGATCCACACAACCACCCTTTTAATTATATTTTTTTCTTTTATTTATTTATTATACATTTACTTTAATTCTAAGTAAAAACCTTTAATTATTTTGCTAAACCTTGAATTTTCTAACTAGTTTTTAAACTAACATTTGATTCTAACTATTTTATAAAATAAAAAGTACTCTACAATCTATAAAATACTAAACTAATATATATAATATGAATTACATATACATAGAACGTACACAGAATATTACGTACACGACATTTGAAACTACGCAAAGCTTTCAAATGATTTCATTTCCACAAGTACCATGATTCATCACTCATGTACTTCCATCTCATACACCTATAAAACACATAAAACACATAATGACACACATAAACTGAATTATACAGGCTTTAACTAACCTGCTAAAATCTCATTTGTCACAGTGAAACTACACCGAGATTTGAAGTATAGTTAGCAAAAAAAAAGTCAAAAAAATGAGAAAAATACAACAAAAAGAGAGAGAAAGAAAGTTTGAAGATAATCGTTTCGCAACTACCGAAGGAATTACACGAAGGATCGATTATTCGTTGATACGTCTAAAAAAATCAACGATGTAGAGTATTGTATAAAGTGGAAGATATCGCCACTTGCCTTGTAGAGTATGTAAAGTTTTGGGATGATTGGGAAGTTGACCGTTACGGGAACACCAACTTAGGTTGTTGTTTTTTATCAATGATCAAGATGTTGTAAATAGTTGTGTCTTTATCATGGTAACGGTCGGGAAAAAAGTGTCTAGCAACTTGTACATTAGGCTTAATCTATTTGTTTCTTGATTTTTATTTAAAAACAATTTACTTCCCTCTCACCTAATGATTAGCCGCTGGTTTTACGCGAATGAGGACTTGTTCGAGCTGCATGTCTATTCCGTCGTTATAGCCATGTTAAGCGTGTTCTCGTACCTGTTGGTTTATGACTTTTGGTTGAAACTTTAGAAGGTTCCTACCCTATATCATTTTTTGTCTTAACAATTGGTTTACATATGAATCATGGATGGTGATCGAAAAAAAACTAACGGGATGTCTATCCTGGGATTCCGGGTGTGTTGTGTGCTTTCAGCTCCTTGTTAGGTGGGACTTATGGTGTAAACGTTGTAAGAATGGATCAACCGTACGCCTTTCCATACAAAACCCATATTTACCTTTATAAACTTGTTACTCCTTGGCTTTAGTAGTGGAGATGTGTATCATTGCAAGCTTATGTTTGAATACTCAGTCACGGAGGGGAGCAATTGAGCGAATTAGTTACATGTTTCCACATAGATTAGTTGAGTGATTCAGTGATTTAATCTTCCTATTTATAAGGTGTTTGGTTTGTATTGTATAGATCAACTAAGTGCTTTAGCGGAAAAATATTCCTTAGGGATATATTTTTATAAACTTTAAAGGGCTACTTGAGGCCAAGAAGGATTCAGAAGTGCGGGGGGTTATTTGATGAAACATCAAAATAACGTCTATTTATAGCATCATTTATCCTACGATATTAACCTATTTTGTATAGTTATTGAAAAAAAAAATGTTACTTAACTGTTTATATTTGAGGAATTGTTTTTTATAAGTAATTATGGGTAATGGTGAAAGATATCCAAAAGGCGCGCTTCTAGAGCTTAAATGTAGATATTTGATGATTAGCTATTCTGTATACATATACGCCGTATCAATCAAGGAAGATACGGGCGTATCCGTGCTGCACTACCAAAGACCCAGAGGAATAAGATCAAATACGCTTTAACCAGAGGACTCAATAGCCGTATTCAAGATATTGGAAAATCAATTGTAATATTATGGAGATATAAAGCGTAGTCCTATAATCCAAGAAAATCCCCATAGTCGTATCTAACCGACTTCCAAAACTTATAAATAGAAAACTCAAAACGAGTTTTAAGTGTGCTAAATCATATTCTCGATACCTAAACCATAAAGTTGCTTTTTAGAGAGGAGTAAAAGAATAGAAGCATGGTCGAGGCACGTATTCAATTCCATAGGAGACAAGTTGTAAATCTCCATATACTTTAGTAAATCATTCTATTTTTGGTATCATTCGTTAACTCGGTTAGTTGTTTACTTGGTAAATAATTACTCTAGTATTTATTATGCGTTTGAAGGCTAATACTTTGGGTTTAGCATTATTTTGAGATCATGAAGATTTGATGATTGGTATTTATTTATCTCGATTTCTGATTTACGTCTGAGTGCTTGTTTATGTTTATCAATTTATAATTGTTTACGCACTTTTGTACGCGACTATCATTCAACTGCGATCTAGTGGAGAGGACCAAGTAGATATAGAATCCAGGATAACCTCCCATATAGTTATTTATACATCTAGAATCATAGTACCAAATATTGTCCTTTTAAGGTTTGTGTCTTAGATAGCTTCGGGTTCACTGTTAATTGGATTTTGCCTATAGTTTATTCGATCGTGTTGCTAGCATGTGACAGATAATTCACCAAGTAAACGTTCTGTTTTATTAGATAGTTAGACCAAGTGGGACTGCTGTGTATAAATTGCCATTAAGCAGTAAGTGGGTAAAGTCTCTATGAGTTAGGGTTTAACAAGATCACCATTGCCTTAATCCCTAAGATAGATTATAATAAGCAAATAAGGATGCTTTATGCGGATGCTTTAATTGTGACAGAATTATTGTGTCTAGGTCTTAGGATGAAGTAACGCCTAAGTCTTAAGAATGATATGCCACCTCGAGAGAAGAAATCATTGCCCTAATAACATATCAATGTTCTAATCAGTTTAAATAATGGTTAATACAGTTTTCTTATATAAGGTTCGACCGCTCTTTTATCTTTTGTTTATTAGCTTACGTGGGTTAAAGTGCCTTTGGATGAATTGATTATAGACACCACAAACCTTGCCGTCTCTCAGGCTGAATGAAACCTCCTTTTCTGTTAGGATTTAGGATTAGATGGACTAGGTTTAACATAGGTTTAAGAATAAGAATAGAATTAACATTAGATTAAGATAACAAGATTTTAAGTAAAAGAAAGATTTAACTTGCTTCAATGTGTTCAACACCCTACTTACCGAAACTTACTATGATCGGGTACATGTAGTTACCTCCGTTAAGTGTTGTTTTTGTTTAGTTGGCAAAAATTTAAAATTTAAAACTAGAATCATCTTAATTATACCACCTAAAACGACAGATATCAGATAGCTAAGTGAATTCTAGTGGCACATTCTGGAGCTTAAATAAAGATATTTTGAGATTACTATTCTGAAGACCAATACGCCGTATCCATCAAGGAAGATACGGCGTATTCGTGCCTGCACTCACCCAAAGACCACAGAGAATAAAGATCAATACGCCGTATCTAGAGGACTCAATACGCGTATTCAAGATATGGAATCTATTTTATATTGTGGAAGAATCATGCGTTAGTTCCATACTCCAAGAAAAACCCCAATACGCCGTATCCTTATCTCAATGGATCCGCCGTAATCCAACCGAACTTCCAACTTTAAATAGAAATTCAAAAATGAGTTTTAAGGGTGCTAAATCATATTCTCGATACCTAAACAACAAAAGTCGATTTTTAAAGGAGAAAAAGAGCAGAATGAGTCGAGAAACATATTTAATTCATAGGAACAAACATGTAACTTCATATACTTTAGTAATCGTTTCAGTTTTTGGTATATCATTCGTTTAACTCGGTTAGTTTACTTAGGCTAAATAATTAATCTTGTATTAATATGATCGTTTTTTGCAAGGCTAATACTTCGGGTATTAGCCTTATTATGAAGATCTGATATGTTTGGTATTTGTTTATTCGATTCTTGATTTAACATTGAGTGCTTGTTTATGTTATCAATTTATACTTGTTTACGCACTTTTGTATGCGAACTATCATTCAACTGGATCTATTGAAGCGGACCAAGTAGATATGTTTAATCCCAAGCAAAACCAGAGCCCGAGTCCTAGTTAAATATCCCGCGCGTCACATTAAATGTGTAGGGATATATATATATAGATATTTTCCTTTTGAAAATATCTAATTCTATAATCACACAAATATCATTTTTCTAAATCTATCTTTTTCTCTCATCTCTCTCTCTTCTCTCTCTCTAAATCTTTATCTCTTTTCTAGTTCTTGGTTCGATCCGTGGTTAGCAATACGAAGTGAAAGTGTAAATCGGGATCCTATAGAAAATGACCCAAAAGAGACGTTTAGTCAAAAGATATGTTATCATTCATTCCAAATCAGAGTTTTACAAAGGCAGGTCCCAAAATCTAGAAACATAAAATGTGAATGATAACAAGTTTTAGCCATCTTCATGTCCATGCCACTCCATGCCATAAGTTGCTCAATTACTTGAGATAAACATGCATAAAAAGGGTCAACACAAAGGTTGAGTGAAATTCATAGGTTTGAAATGTAATAGTTGAATACAAGTTATAATGGAAATATTGGCATTACTGGGATAATTATCATGGAGATCAGTATTATTATAGAGAACAGTATTATCATGGAAAACAGTTGAATATTATATGGTTGAATGCAAGTCACTATAATGGTAATAATTGCAACGAATACAATTATCATGGAAAATCAGGGTAACATTATTATTGTACCTAAGCTCATGACATCAATACATTAACAGGGAAATCACCGTAGTGATATTGGTTAGGGACAGATGTCCCCGTGGAAAAGGTAACTTGCCAAGGTTACCTATTAGGACAAATATAGTGCGTTTGGCTACCCCAAGCATGGGTATACAAACGGGAGCCGTCACCCCCAATAGATCTATTCACAATATTCGCGTTCACTCGCAATGCAAGTAATTAATGATTCATGATATGGAAATAATGGCACTGGAAGCTACTTAGGCAATAATATATCTGGATAGCATACATTTAGAAAACACTTGCATTCATGGTTTATATCAGGTATCACAGGTTTATAAAGTATTCAAAAGATTGAAATATGGGGTTATGAATTCATTAAGCCTTTGAAAAGTAATCACATTGTTATAAGATAAACGAGTATGTAAAAGAGTTTGTAACAAGCATGTATCCCCCTCGCGGGTTTATAAAACATGTAAATAAGTAAAGGCGAGGTTATGAACTTCACCTGGTAGGTAGATGTAATAAATATTCTGAAATGAAAGCTGACGACCTTATCACAATCTTAACCAATTATGTTTGAATGATAACAGTTCAGCCATCTTCGAGTCCATGCCACTCCGTGCCGCAACTTGCTCAATTACCTGAGATAAACATGCATAAAAAGGGTCAACACAAAGGTTGAGTGAAATTCATAGGTTTGAAATGTAATAGTTGAATACAAGTTATAGTGGAAATACTGGTATTGCAGGGACAATCATCATGGGGAACATTATTTATTGCATCTAAGCTCATGACATCAATACATTAACAGGGAAATCACTGTAGTAATATTAGTTAGGGACAGATGTTCCCATGGAAAAAAAGGTAACTTGCCAAGGTTACCTATTAGGACAAATATAGTGCGTTTGGATACCCCAAGCATGGGTATACCAACGGGAGCTGTCACCCCCAATAGATCTATTTACAATATTCGCGTTCACTCGCAATGCAAGTAATTAATGATTCATGATATGTAAATAATGGCACTGGAAGCTACTTAGGCAATAATATATTTGGATAGCATACATTTAGAAAATACTTGCATTCATGGTTTATATCAGGTATCAAAGGTTTATAAAGTATTCAAAAGATTGAAATATGGGGTTATGAATTTATTAAGCCTTTGAAAAGTAATCACATTGTTATAAGATAAACGAGTATGTAAAAGAGTTTGTAACAAGCATGCATCCCCCTCGCAGGTTTATAAAACATTCAAAAGAGATGTTATATTACTTGTACATATGCTTTAGTAGTTTGTGCATTCACTTTAGATGTTAATCTTTCATGAATTTAGGGTTTTAGAGGCATACTGTAATGGTTTAAAGCCGTTTTGATATAAGTGCGAATGTACATTATAGGAATAATGTAGTTGTAAAAGGATATTAGATATTGACCTTGACATTTATGATATTTGCTTGACATATTGAAGGACAGGATTTGACATAGATAGGTGCGTGAGCTTGTCGTACTTTAGTTATGTAAGTTACTTTGACATAATGAGATATTGACAATGCAAGTAATGTAATAAAGCGAAAAATTTCCCCGTATAATTGTGATCATAGTAAAATAGGTTGATGAAAATTCTTAGGTTGTTATAGTCTCCACCCCTTACAAAAATCTCATCCCGAGATTTAATTGAAAGTTATAGTGATATAGATGTAGGTACTAGGCATGAATTTGATCTTTATGTTAGGTTAATCAAGGTCACAAGTCCACGTGTGTGATGCATTTATAATTATGTTGCGCACCATATTTATAATTACCTCCTTTCACACGTCTACTTATTTTCAAGATCATACCTCTTGATGACAGCCAATAGAATTTTTTTTAGATCCTGATAGAACCTAGGTGGTTGAAATACTTTGATTTACGGAACCTGTAGGTTATGGGCCTACCACGCTTCTACTGCGCTACTCTGATCGTAAAGAATCGCTATTCATTAACCTTTAAAAGTTAACATTGAATAAGAATGCTTATCACATGTCTTTGTAAAATTTTTCTACCCAGTGGTATTGAAAATCATTTGAGACCATTGTATAGATCTGTGTTGTTTCCTTGTTTTTATGTTGAAGAATATACCAGAGGAATTTTTTTTGAATACTTGTGATCATGGAATGAGTAATGTCAAGGAATGATTATGAATTTGTAAGAGAGTTGCTAATCACGTGAGATACAGATTTACAAATGAACAAATATTGAAGGTAATAATGAAAATGAAGGTAATAATGATAATGATTAAGGGATTGTTTATACAAACGGATTGAAAGAAACTTGTTTGTACGTATGTTATATACTTAAGCCTACTTATTTATAATTAGTCACTTACAAAAAGAAGCGTTCAACTCCTTGTAACTGAGAATTTATAAATTCATAGTTTAGAGATTTATAATTTCCTTATTCAAATGAAGAAGTGACCTAATTCATTTCAATAAGATGATCATAAATCGTCTTACCTAAGCATAAAAACATGATATGGTAATGTGTAGAAAATGAATTGTTAGATAATATTCAGGTGTTGATTGTACTGACGCCCATATAATCGAGGATGATAATAAAGGTATGAGGAGAGTATTCAGAGTTGAACATAATAGAATTGAAAAACGATGCCGAATTTTGATATCATCAGATAACAAGATGTAACGGAATCATCACTTTATTATTTCATGGATAGCTTTACATATGAAACTTTAAAGGAGTTGACACTTATGCTACATGTCTCGAGATTTAGTTAAGAGATACAATGATGTTGGAAAATAGATGTGGATATTTAGCACGAATTTGATCTTCTCGTTCCCATGTAAATTCAGAGTTCCATCTTACTTTGACTTATGGGATGCTTATTCGTCTTAGTTGCTTGACTTCTCGATCCATAATCTCCACTGATTCTTCCACATAGTTAAGTTTGTCATCAAGCCAAATTTCTTTCTTTGGAATGATGAGGGATTCGTCACATAAGTTTTTCTTAGAAACGTGAAAAGTACTGTTGTCTATTTTTGAGCACTGACTTTTGTAATGCCCTTTCTCTCCACAGGCATGACAAGTTACAGATACTGATAGCAGGTTGCTTCCCGTGGCTGGTCCTTTGCTTCTGCAGTTCCTGGTCAAATGACCCACCTTGTTGCAAATTCGACACTTGACAGTGCAAACTCCTGTGTGATGTAGAGTGCATCTTGTACACAAAGGGAGGTTTCCATGGCATTTTTTAGCTGGATAAGTCCTAACAGTTTCTTGTCTTCTATTCTGCTATTGGTGGTAATCATTGTTATGGTTGTTTTTGTTGTTGTTGTCTTGGTAGTTGTTGTAATTGTTAGAGTGGTTATTATTGTTATGTTTGGGATAGTTGTTGTTGTTGGTGGTGTTTCCTCTATCTTCAAACTTTCTTTTGTGATCGTTGATTCCTTTTCTTGCTACTGGAGTTCCGCTTGTCCCGGTGTTCTTATTGGGATTACTAGCACTTGCCATTGATGCAGCTTGTGCTTTCAGAGCTGAGGAAATGCCATCATTAATTAGTTGCCGGATGGCAGCTAAAGTTATGGCTGGTGTTCAGATGTCTGACGTCCTTTTGGGGAGGCATTCTATCAAACAAAAGATATCGCATAGTAAGAATGGACATCACAAGTTATAAAAGGAATGGATGCTTAAAATGCTAAAGAGAAATGTTATTTTGAATTTTAAGCACTTAGGGGTTATGGTATGATTCATGAAGACGGAGATAATGATGCAATTGGTGGAAATGATGATGAAAGAGCGATAAGTTGGAACAATAAGGTACGAAACGGGATTGCCTTTATAAATAACTTGCCTTCTTACTGTACATAGTCAAGATTTGACAAGCGTTTTTATTTATACATCCCATGGCTAGGATAAAGTTATAACTAGTCTAATAGCTTGATGATTTTGATCTGGTAGATGACATCCTAAAGATCTTCCTGATCCGTTTGGTGTCGAGCTTGGATTTTCTCAATGATTCGTTCATGATTGGAAATTCTATAGTGAGCAAAGGCAATCTTATCCTTTTGCCCTAACTGCTTCTTTTGAAGTTTGATAATCTGAGTACGGATTTTCTTGAGTTCGGTCTTTAGTTCGTCACTATTCCTTCGTATGATCATTCTATCAATACGTCCTTCCTCCATTTTCTCGATGTGGTGAAGATAGAGTTCATCTAAGTAATTCAAAATATCTTCGATTTGTCCCTCATGATGTTTCAGATACATCTTAATTGGACATTTTTCTATTTCAAATATCTGAGGTGGGGTAGGAGTATAAACTGAGAAGGATGGTGATACCAAATTACAAGTTTGATTCTGAGATGAATTAGATAACGTAGTTGAGGAAGAAGATGAGGAATAGATTCGCTTCTTAGGTGGTAATAGTTCTTCAGGAATAAAGAAATATCGAGGATCAAATAGTAATGATGATGGAGTTAAAATAGTTGGTGGAGTAATAGGATCTGGTGGTGAAATAGGTAATTCCTTAGCATAAAATGCGTGTACGTCCTTCAAACAAGGATTATTGTAGAAAGATTAGAATACTTGTGGGATTATATTATCTGTAGAGTTTTCTGAAGAGTTAAAAGAACTGCTTTCCGATGAAGCTGAGAAATAATCCGATGAGACCGAAGTATAGTTAAGAATATTCATAGAGGAAAAAGTATCCTCAATATTAGAAGTAGAGTGGTTGGGAGAAGACATCGTTCTTTTAACAACCTAGTTTGTAAATAACATAAGTTATTTATGTAATAGTATAATAGATATGTATATTTACATACTTGTTTCGGAATGTAGTGGCACGGAGGACTTTGATGGCTAGAAAAGAAATGTGGTTATAGTTAAGGTTTTGACATTGCTTCTCTTATAAAACCATGGCACTGATACCAATCTGTAACACCCCCATGTTTACATATAGCAACGGAAGCTAATCTGGGGTATTACTTCATGGATACAACAATCATAATCATAGAAAACGACCTAAAAGAGACGTTTATTCAAAAGATATGTTATCATTCATTTCAAATCAGAGTTTTACAAAGGCAGGTCCCAAAATCTAGATCATAAAATGTATATGATAACAAGTTTTAGCCTCTTCATGTCCATGCCTCTCCATGCCATAAGTTGCTCTATTACCTGAGATAACATGCATTAAAAAAGGGTTAACACAAGGTTGAGTGAAATTCATAGGTTTGAAATGTAATAGTTGAATACAAGTTATAGTAGGAAAATACTGGTATTGTAGGGACATCATCATGGGGATCATTATTTATTGCTTCTAAGCTTATGACATTCTAACATTAAATGGGAAATTCACCGTAGTGATATTGGTTAAGGATTGATGTTCCCCATGGAAAAGGTAACTTGCCAAGCGTTACTATTAGGACATATATAGTTCGTTTGGCTACCCTAAGCTTGGTGTATACCAAGGGAGCCAATTACCCCCAATAGATCTATTCACAATTTTCGCATTCCCTTGCAATGCAAGTAATTAATGATTCATGATATGTAAATAATGGCACTGGAAGCTACTTAGGCAATAATATATTTAGATAGCATACATTTAGAAAACACTTGCATTCATGGTTTATATCAGGTATCACAGGTTTATAAAGTATTCAAAAGATTGAAATATGGGGGTTTATGATTCATTAGCCTTTGAAAAGTAATCACATTGTTATAAGATAAACGAGTATGTTAAAAAGCAGTTTGTAACAGCATGTATTCACCCTTGCGGGTTTATATAAACATTCAAAGAATTGAAAAGCGAGGCTATGAAAGGTAACTTGCCAAGGTTACCTATTAGGACAAATATAGTGCGTTTGGCTACCCCAAGCATGGGTATACCAATGGGAGCCGTCACCCCCAATAGATCTATTCACAATATTCGCGTTCAATCGCAATGCAAGTAATTAATGATTCATGATATGTAAATAATAGCACTGGAAGATACATTAGGCATTTAATATATCTGGATAGCATACAGTTGGAAAAACACTTGCATTCATGGTTTATACAGTTTCACAGGTTATAAAGTATTCAAAAGATTGAATATGGGTTATGTATTCTTAACCCTTTGAAAGTAATCACATTGTTATAAGATAAACGAGTATGTAATAGAGTTTGTAACAAGCATGTATCCCCCTCGCGGGTTTATAAAACATTCAAAAGAGATGTTATATTACTTGTACATATGCTTTAGTAGTTTGTGCATTCACTTTAGATGTTAATCTTTCATGAATTTAGGGTTTAGAGGCATACGGTAACGGTTTAAAGCCCGTTTTGATATAACGTTGCGAATGGTACATTATAGGAATAATGTACTTTGTAATAAGGATATTAAGATATTGACTTGACATTTTATGATATTTGCTTGACATATATGAAGACAGGATTGCCATAGATAGGTTGCGTGAGCTCGTCTACTTTAGTTATGTAAGTTACATGACATACTGAGATATTGACAATGCAAGTAATGTAATAAAGCGAAAAAATTTCCCCGTATAATTGTGATCATAGTAAAATAGGTTGATGAAAATTCTTGGGTTGTTATACATATAGGCTTGAACTAACCTGCTAAAATCTTATTTGTCACATCACCTACCGAAAGCTTGTTTGATATTGGCTCAAGCAGGATTTCTATCTTCACAGTGAATACTTAAGTATCACTCGGATGTTCTGGCAAAACTACAAGGTTAATGCGTAGGACTCTTGTTAACAGCTTGTGAACTTATTGGTGTTCAACAAGTGTTTTTCATGGAATGTGACCTAATGAGATTTATTTTATTGATCTCTTGGCTCTAGACTCGATTAGTGCATTTTTGTTTTAGTACTCAGAGGCTGGAGCAGACTGCCACCTATTCAATATCAACTAACTCGGAGTGAGAAAGTCAATAGAATTCGTGTGTATCTCCGTGACAAATGAGACAAGTTTCTGTTGAGAGAAAATTAAATTGCTGGGAAGGGTTGTGCATTGCATCACTGGGTCTATGATGTCGTCTTCAATATCAGAATTCATCTTTTGTGAAAACCGATAGATTATGTATTGACCCTGTTTTTGCCTAAGTTATATGGAGGGCTGCTTTCTTTTCACCCTTTATCCATACATTTCTTTTTCATTCTTCAACCCCTTCAGTGCTTACCAAGATATCATTACTAACACCTTGTTTTGATTGTTCCTATGTTAGCTTAATCTTAGTCGGCATTATTCCTTTATACTCATTCATCTCCAATCATAGCTAAGGACTGCTATTTCTTACTATGGAGTGTCCTTGGGTAGATCCATCTGGTTCTGGTTGGATCATAGGACTTAATACCTAACCTAACCACCTTAGGACTTCAGGATCGTCTTGAATTAAGATGTTGTTGGGTATGGGATCGTAACCATAAAACCTTTTTTCGAAGAGTATAGACAGCACTTTGAGTCGATTAGATCACTTATTATTTTCAAGATCACATTTTAATTACATTTCTCCCCTTATTTTAAATACTAATTCACTTAGTTTTTGAAATACCTTGTGATTAAATTTTGTCATGAAAATTCTGTGGAGAAAACTTATTATACTTAGCATGAATTATATGGAACATTAACTTGCTCTCCCTCAATTTTACATATGTTTGACACCAAAAAAATGATACCAAGTTGTAAAATGAATATAAAATTAAGGGTTAGCATTGTTGAGCACACAATTTTGAAAGATTAAGAATTGTCATTGAAGAATTCTTGAAAAATTATGCTCAACCACTTAAGCATCTTATAACATATAATCTATTGAGTAGTCATCATTATTACTGAGTTGTTATTAAGAGATTTTTGATAATGTTTTGAATACATAAGAATTGTCGTGAGATGATGTATCTAAAATCATTAAAACTTTGTTTTTTGAAAAACTCCCCCTTAAACATTGACTCATTTTGAAAATGACACCAATTGTAGAAGAATTGTCTTGTAAAACTTTATGAGGGATGGAGTGTTGAACACACAATTTTGAAAGATTATGAATCATCAGTGAGAAATTCTTGAAAAATTATGTTCAACTTTTGAAAAACATCATGTTAGAAGACTTCTCTTCTAACTTTACTGATAAGCGCACTCAAACATACGCTTTCCTTTGTTGTTCGGGTCTGAGTTGCAATCTAAGAGCAATTATAAGTCATAAAGAGAATTAGAAATGACATGTTTTGAAAGCATTTGAAACTCCAGTGTCGATGTTAATCAACATTTCTAGGTACGTAAATGTTATCGATTCCAAGAGACATGTCTAGAAGATTCTTTTTGTAAAACATTTTCTGATTTTTTTAATTTTGTATTTTCTTTTTGAAATTTTATATTTTTGTATTTTTCTTTTTTCATAAATATTTACATGTTGATGTTTGATGGAATATCAAGCAGATTCATTTGTCAGAACCTCCAGTTCTGCTGGAGTCAAACATCTCATACCAATTCGTCTGACAAGATACTAAAACCTATCTTCGGGTAAGGCTTTAGTAAACATATCAGCTAATTGGTATTCAGTTCTGACAAAGTACAATTCAATTATACCGTTTTTAACCTGTTCCTTGATGAAATGATATCGAGTATGGATGTGCTTGGTACGGGAGTGCTGCACGGGGTTGCATGAGATTGCTATGGCTGACTGAGAGTCGCAGTACAACGGTATTTTGTTGTAGTTGAAGCCATAATCTTTAAGTTGTGTCCTCATCCACATTACTTGAGCACAACTTGCAGATAACGCCACGTACTCAGCCTCTGCTGATGACATTGCAGTGCAATCCTGCTTCTTTGACATCCAGCTGACTAACTTATCACCTAGGAACTGTATTCCTCCAGAAGTGCTTTTGCGAGTATCAATGCATCCGGCATGGTCAGCATCTGAAAAAGCTGTTAGTTCAAAGCCAGAACCCTTCGGATACCAGAGTCCCATGTTAATGGTACCCCTTAAGTATCGAAAGATCCTTTTAACCTCTTTGAGGTGTTTTTCAGTCGGTCTTTCTTGCTATCTTGCACAATAACATACTGCTTGCACTATGTCTGGTCTACTAGATGTCAGATACATGAGTGACCCGATTTTACTATGGTAGTCAGTTTGGTCTACGGGTTCACCACTCAAGTCTGCATCTAATTTAGGTTTCGTAGCCATTGGTGTACCAATGCTTTGTCCTGTTTTCATACCATGTTTTTTTAAGTATTTCTAAAGCATACTTTGCCTGATTGATGAAGATACCGCGTGGGGATTGGTGAATCTGGAGTCCTAAAAAGAATTTCATTTCCCCCATTATGGACATCTCAAATCTACCGTGCATTAATTTTTCAAATAGTTTAGAAAATTTAGGGTTTGTGGACCCGAAAATAATGTCATCAACGCAAATTTGCACAAGTAGAATGTCCTCCCCGTATCTTATCGTAAATAGGGTCGGGTCAATGGTACCTTTAGTAAAACTTTTGGATATCAAGAAATTTGAGAGTTTATCATACCAGGCTCTCAGAGCTTGTTTTAATCCATATAGAGCTTTCCATAGACGGTAAACCTTTTCTGGATGATCAGGATCAACGAACCCGTCTGGTTGTGCAACATAAACCTCCTCCTTCAATAGACCATTAAGAAATGCCGTTTTGACATCCATCTGATAAATTGGAAAAGACTTGTGTGCATCATATGCGATGAAAATCTGAACAACTTCCAGGCGAGCAACTAGAGCGAATGATTCTTCGAAATCAATACCCTGTTCCTGAGCATAACCGTTAGCTACAAGTCGTGCTTTGTTGCGAATTACAGTTTGGTCTTCATCCTTTTTGTTTTTCCATAACCACTTTAGCTTGATTACCTTCTTGCCAAAGGGTTTTTTAAATAGTTCCCAGACTACTTGGAGTCTTGTTCAAACTGATGAAAGCCTTCTGCATTGCTTCTATCCATCATAAATCAGCCATTGCTTCCTTATGTTTTTACTTTCAGCTGTAACATGACGTGAGTGCGAACATACACATTTCAGGATCGGTTGCAAGTTGTCGTCTTGTTTGCACTGGCTTTGATGGATTTCCACGAACTTGAGTTAACAGGTGATCTTTTGTCCATCGGTATTCGTAATCTTGAGGTTGATTGATAGTATGCATATTTAAATTAACAATATTGCATAAGGAAGACTCAGCAACTTCTTGTACTGGTGTATAGAAAGGATTAGTAAATTCATGTTGTGTATCCGCTCCTTGATAATTGTTGTTTTCCTCAGCATAAACATTTGTAGGAGTTGATGGTTCTGATGTAGAGTGAATATTCGTTGTAGGTGATGTGTCTTGTTGAGTAGAAATGTCGGTGGGAAAAGAAGACTTGTTGGCACGTGAAGTACCCGTATTGAAAAATTCATCGTACAAAGGACCAAATAGTAAGTCCAACTCTTGTTTTGACAGAGCTGTTGTATCTGCTGAAGGAGAAACATTTTGTAGTTGTGGGACGGGGTCAAAGTTGTCATAATCTGACGCCTTTTGTCGTTGAGGAACGAGGCCTGAAGTATCATTAGCAACAGACGTCTCGAGTACTCTAAAAGAAGCTATGGATCCAATCTCTTGAAATTCTCCTTTGTCAAGTTGCTTTTCTAGTTGATCCATGTTTAGGAACATTGTGCCTATGAAAGTCTCTAGATCTTGACCAAAGAGTGTCGCAAATGCACGTTTGAATCCATACTCGGTGTGAGTTCCTTTTAAGTTATTGTTTGAAAGAAGCTTGAGGTGTGAATGAAGTTGTCGAAAAGATACCATGCAACGTTCTTGTGCTTTATCTTCTGAAATATTATCCGATGCTATAACTTCTTGAATAGTACACTCTTGAATCTGTAACTTTTTGTCATTCGACCTTTTCTGAATCGTTTGTGCATGAATGATTGTTTTGAGCATATAATCTTCAATGAAATTAAAGTTTTTGAGTATTGTTTCTTTAAAGATTTGAGGTTCCATGCCAATATATGTGTGAAAGTCCTTTCTTGCATACTTACCATCTAAACTTGAAGGCTTTATTAGCACGGAGGTGAAAATTTTCTCAAATTGTGTCTTGAGCACTCTAAAGGCATTCTGGTAGTTGGACTCAAGAATAGTTTCTTTGGTAAGTTGTTGTTCTAGTGTATCCATGTTTTGAGAGAACGTTCTTGTGAATGTGTCAACATCTTCACAAAAAATATGACTAAATTCACGTTCAAATTCACTTTTAGTGATGCCTTGTTCATGTTTTCGTATGAAATTTGATTTAAGTATACTAAGACCGTTTAGGAAACTATCTTTCAAGATCTTTGCTCGTTTAAGCATTTGTTGCATGTCTTGTTCATCTGAATCTGAACACGAAGATAAAGTATCTTTCGTTTCCATGTTACCGTGATGTGAAGTGAAAATGATTTGTAGGATCTTAAGTAGGTAAAGTGATTGTTGTTGTGGATTGAAATCAATTAACGTTCATGGGATTTTACAAATCTATGATTTAAACCGAGAAAAGAAATGGAATCTTTTTTGGGATTTTAAAAAATCAAGAAGAAACCATGAAACAATGATTAATTGTTGTTGAAATTGAAGTACGTGAGCTTTTGTAATGATTAATGGGCTTAAAACGACGATCGGCTCACAAACTTTCAACTTAAAATGAGTAACGGTTGATAAAAACTCAAATAAGGACTAACGGTGCAATTACGTTTCAGTTTGGAGGACTAATGGGCTGAATTGTAACTTGTAAGGACTAATTGTAACTTGTAAGGACTAAGAGTGAAAAGAAGTTTCAACAATGAGGGTTATTAAACAAGACAAGGACTAACTTTGAAAGACTACTTGAGTTCAAGGACTGCATGTGTAATTGTCCAATTTTAGTTTAATAATTAAAAATTTTCCCACCATTTTTTCTTTCTTGTTCGTTTTAAATTTTATAAATTGTAAACGTTTTTTGGTGATCCTTTTAAGTGGTACGGTTATCGTCGGTGAAAAGTAAATACACCACGTTGATCGAAAATATGTCACGATCACGATGGTATAAGTTAAACGTCTCGTAGTGCACCGACACTCGAACTCGAAAAATCCGAAACGGCTTGAAACTTGTATATTTTGCGTTTGATGATTTGCTAATTCGTTTCTCACTTTAATGTTGCGAATTCGGTTGTTATAAGAAGTTGCCAATTCGGTTGTTACTTGTCCACTGCGAATCCGGTTCCTTCACAAGGTTACGAATTTGGTTGCTCAACAAAGTTGCTAATAAAGTTGCTAATTCGGTTGCTTAAGTGATTGCGAGTTCGGTTGCTAAATAGTACTGCGTAGTCGGTGTCCTTTGTTTTTTCTTCAACCGAAACAACCAAAAATGTCTTTATCGTCCTTGTCCTTGTTTCCTTAATATGTGGATCTTGGTCTCTCTTCTTTGTCTTCACCGTGGACCACAAAATAATAAGTAAACTAAAATCTTGAATAAGCTTGTTTATGACAAGAATAAGCCAACGACAAGTTTAACAAATAGGCTACTTTAACCTAATAAGCAACACTAGAATAAGCAAAAAACCAACGATGAACCGTGACCCTTTAAGCTTGAAATAAGCTCACGTTTAAGATTTATTCAATAAGCTTAAAAAGGTTGTGAACCAACTAAATAAGCCACATAAGGATAAACACTTTTTAAACTATAACTGTTTTGACACTAAAAAGTCTTAAGCTTTACACGAAAATAAGCTTATCGAAACTAAGTCAACATCAAAATAATCCCATATAAGCTGTCGACTAAGTTAAAGAGAAACTGTTTTGAAATGCAAATAAGCCACGTACCTTTGTTGCTTTTACACTACAAACTCAAAAAAAAACAAAGACGAAAGATTGTGTTTCAAAAGAAAACGATGGGTCTCTTTTTTTTGTGAAACCAAAAACGCACCCTTATTGTTACTATTATAAGCCCAAACTGATTCTTGTGAACAGTAAGCCCAAATGAAACATGAAAAGAAAAAACAAGCTGTTGAACCACATGCAAAAAAAAGAACGTAACCTACAAATGAAATAAAAGAAAAAATTTAACCACTAGTGAGCCACTTGAAAGTTGGTTATGATTTCGGCAAGTTTTGAGGCCCAAATAAGCCGAATAAGAATAAGCTCAAAAATAAGCGCAAATAAATCACTAAACCCACCCGTGATGAGTGATACCAAATGTAGAAACCCGAAACAAGTTCACTTCACCATTATGACCAAGAAAATAACTTAGGAGATGATAAGATATTTAGAGAGAGAAATAAGAGAAAGAAAGTAGAGAGAAGAAAAAAGAGAATGGTTGATTAAGCAAATGTGAAAAATACAAATGAACCAACACCTTCTCCACACTTGGAGAGGGGTATTTATAAATACACTACATGGGCTTTGTTGGGCCGAATGGTGTTTGACTTGGGCCGGGCTCAGGATTACACTGGACCTTAGTCCGGAACATATACAATATTAGATTAAATAACGAACCCGATACCCGTAACTATTAAATAAAGACCGAAGCTTCCTCGTTGAGTGACCGAGCTTCCTTGTTCGACTCAATATTTTGAGGCTAACAACATTTTCCTGTGCAATGTTAAACTATGGTTTCGTTACTGGTTTCTAAGGTCGATAGACTTGAATGTGCATATACAGTCTATCTTATACTCTCTGCGATTCCGAATCAGTCTCGAATCATCTCGGGGGTAGGTTATTCAGGTTGCAGTAATTAATCCCAACTATTCCCAAAACATATCTAATAACCTGTAAAGATTATTAACCCCCTCTGAAAGAGTTCCCTGTGCTTTTTAAGTATTGAGTGATAAGTGCGGTAACCGGTCAGTTCTTACACCAGGTAAAGAGTTAGTGATCCACTCTAGTACCCATTGGATCCCATCATGACAAAATAATCTATTAATGGGGCAAGCTAGGTCCAAACCACCCGTACTATCAAAACCCAGGGTTACACGATAGTCAAAGAATATCTAACGAAACCATAATCTAACAGGAAACAATCATAACAAAAGTAAATTCATAACTAGGCCAGCACTTTAAGTGCTTAGCCGCTCATGGTAACAGAAACACAGTAAGAGATAGAAGAAATCATATATTGAAAACTCATAATTCTTACATGATTCGTATTTTGAACGATTAAATACAAAAAGTAAGTAAAGTGTGATCTCCTTTAGATTCCAGGTGGAATTCTTTGAAGGTTGGAAGCCTTTGTCGCCTCTCCAATTGGCTGTGGAGGAAGTGATGTCGGAATAGCTTGAATGAAGCATCTATTTATAGATATCGAACCTGTTACGACGTAACCAATAAATGTGTTACGCCGTAACCAACTTACACAACATTCTATAATTAAGCAGCTGTTACGGCGTAACCAAATATGGTGTTACACCGTAACCTTCATATATCTTCCGTATGTATGTGATCTTCATTCCATATTTGTGGATCTTCATGGTTATGGTGTAACTGGATAAGGTGTTACGGCGTAACTATAACTTTGACAAGATTTTCTTTCCAAATATAGGATTACGGCGTAACTAGATATGGTGTTACGCCATAAAGTCTTCCTTGATCTCCATACTAGCTTAATTTATGTTACAGTGTAACCATTTTTAGTGTTACGCCGTAACATTCTTCAGAATTTACACTTTAAGTCCCTTTCCTTTGTTTCTTGTCATTTTCCCGCATTTCACCTGAAAACTACAAAACAATAGAAGATATCTCGTTTTTGAGTGTTAGTGAAACATTTGCAGGTAAGTTAGGGGTATTTTGCCACTAAAAAGTATTAAATATTTGATGTTATCAAGTCTCACTTTTACTCTTTTTTCATACCTAAGGACTACTACACTATCTATTGGAATATCCCTGGGTAGATCCCTCCGGTTCTGGCTGGATCGTGGGAATTAATACCTAAACTTAACCACCTTATAACTCCAATACAGTAATTTAAATGGTCGGTCTTTGGTACTTCCACATTTTAACAATCACTTAACCATTTGCTCCCCCTTCATATGTGCATTGATTAATCGAAAGAGTTTATCACATATATGGAAAAGCATACACTTGAGATCATAAAAATCACATTATTAGCCATATATTTTAATCACATTTTCTCCCCTTATAAAAAATGTCAAATCTCTTGATATTTTAGATATCAATTGATTCAAATATTCATGGTTTCGGGGAAAAAATGTCCAATTATTAACAAGCCGATAATTGGAACATTTTAATGCTCCCCCTTAAATTATGAGGGAATTATATGGTGTTTGAGTATGTGAATTTGAAATTTTTTTAATTTACTAAGAAATTCGTGAAAATTGTTAGAAACACGAAAAGTATTGATCACTTCCAATAATAGTTAGTCAAAGCCCGTAGTTAGTCCAATGTAATGATAGTAATCTAATCTGGCCAAAAGGCCCATGGAAAGCCCACAAGCTAACCATAGGCCGGCCAAAGGGTTGTATAAATACCCCTCCAAGCCTTGGATAGGGTGTTGGTTGTTCATTTGTTTCACACACTTAATTCATTTTCTTTCTATGTTTACTTTCTCTCTCTAAAGTGTTCATCCAACCACGCTCTCTCTAAAACTACCTCTCTTTCCCTAACCTTGTATGTTATTAGATATCACTCAATTGGTATCAAGAGCCATGGAGTAATTTGTTTAGTTTTTGTGTTTGTATTTGGTTCATTTTGTGTTTACACTGTACGCCTTTTTTCTTGTTCTTTCTTTGTTTTTAGAGCTCTTGTGTACACTAAAAGATCATTTACGAAGGTAAACTTGATCTAGTATCTTTAGGATATAGGTGTGTAAGCTTTGAATCAAGAAAAACATCATTTTTTACAACTTTTGTTTTCGAAATACCTTATAAAGTACAAATCTTGATTTTGAAATTTTTGGCTTAAAAACCATAAAGTTTACATTTTTAAGGTACCTATAGGCTTTGTAATACTAGTTGTACAAGAAAATTTAGGAAAAAACAATCAAAAGTTAGTCTTTTGTGTTTTAAAGATTTTGTGTTTCGTAACCGAATTCGCAGCTCAAAGGTCAACCGGATTCGCAGTCCAAAGTGTTAACCGAATTAGCAGCTTTTAAGTTAAACGAATTAGCAGTTTTTGAGTTAACCGAATTAGCAGTCCTTGAGTTAACCAAATTCGCAGTTTGTTGAGTTTACCGAATTAGCAGTTTTGAGTTAACCGACTTCGCAGAAGCTCAAGTGTCAACCGAATTCGCAGTCTCCAGTACACACCGAATTAGCAGAACCGGATTAGCAATATCCTTTGACAACCGGATTCACAATATCCTTTGAAAACCAGATTCACAATATCCTTTGACAACCAGATTCGCAACATCATTTGGACACTGATTTTGCAACTAAAGTTTAAAACTCAACTTTGCTAACATAAATTATATGGTTTATTTCTTTGACTTGTAAAATCCCGTGAAACATTTATTTGTTTTCCCGGTTTAATCAAGAATTATAAAATCCCGTATAGTTTCAAGACATAAAACACACAAAAGACAACTCATAACAACACAATTACTTTCAATCACCGTTCGATCAAACAAGTAATTTTTTAACATACAAATTTCTCATTGATGACTCTTGCTGACAAAGTGATTCTTTCGAGTGCTGATAATTGTCTACCTATGTTGGAAAAGGATATGTACGATTATTGGAAAAGCAGAATGGAGCTATACATGATGAATAGACAACATGGACGAATGATCCTTGAATCCGTTGAAAATGGTCCACTCAGCTGGCCTACGATTGAGGAGAATAGAGTGACTAGACCAAGAAAATACTCTGAGTTGTGTACTACGGATGCAATTCAAGCTGATTGTGATGTCAAGGCAACAAATATCATTCTTTAAGGATTACCAACAGAGGTCTATGCACTTGTTAGCAATCATCGAAACGCCAAGGAACTTTGGGAAAGAATTCAACTTCTCATGCAAGGAACTTCATTGACTAAACAGGAATGACAATGTAAACTATATGATGAATTTGATAAGTTTGCTTATAAGAAGGGGGAAACACTACGTGATTTCTACTTGATATTTTCATTGCTACTCAATGACATGAACATCTACAATGTGAAACTAGAACAATTTCAAGTAAACACCAAGTTTTTGAATACCCTTATTCCTGAGTGGAGCAAATTTGTGACCAATGTCAAACTGGTTCAGGACTTGCATACAACTAATATTGATCAGCTTCATGCTTACTTGGGACAACACGAATTTCATGTAAATGAAGTTCGTTTAATGCATGAACGCAACTCAGATCCGCTTGCTTTGGTTGCAACCCATCAGATGACCTAGTCTCCTTATCAAACTCATCAGAACTCATACTAAAACCCTTAATTTCAACCACAAGTTTAACTATATCAGTCTCCACAGTATGGATCACCTTATCAGTCTCAACAATACTCAAATAATCAATCATCAACACGTCTTTTAATTACTTATCCATCCAATGAATATCAATCATCAGTTCACCACAATGTTTATTCTCCACCATCATCCATCCCTCAAATGGAATATACTCCCACAGTTAACCAACAACAAAAACAACCTGAATTTCACCAACTAGACTCAGGTCTAACTGGTCCAGTGTTCAAGCAGGGTAACGATCCCATTGATGCCATCAACCATATGACGTCATTCCTATCAGCTGTCGTCACATCTTGCTATCCTACTACCAACAACCAGCTGAGGAATTCATCAAACCCTAGGCAACAAGCTGCCATTAATGATGGAAGAGTGCCTTTACAACCAGTACAGGGGAGACAAATTTCTTTTGCTACGGGTACCACTAGGACCTATACTTCAAGAGCAAGTGGAAGCAATTCTGGGAAACAAAGGACTGTTATTTGTTACAACTGCAAAGGGGAAGGACACATGTCCAAATAGTGCACTAAACCTAAAAGGAAATGGGATGATTCGTGGTTTAAGGATAAAGTGTTGCTGGTACAAGCTCAAGCAAATGGTTAAATTCTACATGAGGAAGAACTAGCATTTTTGGCAGATCTAGGAATTACAGAAGGTCAAGCCACACAGACTGTCATTACTCACAATGCTGCTTATCAAGCCGATAATTTGGATGCATATGACTCTAATTGTGATGAACTCAATACTGCCAAAGTTGCCCTCATGGCGAATTTATCTCGTTTTGGTTCAGATGTTCTCGCTGAGCTACACAATCCTGATAATATGGATAACAATATGATAAATCAGGATGTGCAGGCGAGGCCGTCTTCTAAACAGTCGAGTGTTGTGAATTATTCAGAAACAAAAATAACCAGTGATAGCAATATCATTCCTTATTTTTAGTATGTGCATGAATCACAACAGGCAGCTGTTCAGAATTTAAACTCCTCTGCACAACAAGATGCACTGATATTATCTGTGATAGAACAACTGAAAAGCCAAGTAATTAATTGCACTAAGATTAATCTGGACAATAAAAGTGTCAATGATACTTTATCTGCTGAGCTTGAAAGATATAAAGAACAAGTTAAAGTTTTGAAAGAAGAACAAAATGTTGATTTAAAAAGTAAAGATAATGTTTCAGATTCATGTGAACAGTCTGTCGAGATTGATCATCTTAAACAAACTCTTTCTAAACATTTAAAAGAAAAAGAATCTTTAATGCAAACAGTTACTCTTCTCAAAAATGATTTTAAGAAAGAAGATTCTAGAAACATTGATAGAGAAATTGCTTTAGAAAAAAGATTAAACAGCTGGATAATATTGTTTATAAAAGATATCAATCAGCATAAATTGTTCATATGTTGACAAAATCATAGTTTTTCTATGATCATACCACTAAACAAGCTCTAGGTTTTCAAAATCCTTTATATCTGAAGAAAGCTCAATAGTTATAACCAAAGCTTTATGATGGTAATGTCATTAAGAACACTAGTGCTATTGTGATTCCTGACTCAGAAGAGACCCGTATGCTTGCTGAAGAGAGTCGTTTAAAAATGCTTTTAAAACAACAGGATCCAACGGTTTTAGAAAAGAAAGTTAATACCACACCAGTTGATTATGCTGTTCTAAAACCACTATCTCAAGATTTTGGTCTCAGAATTCTATGAATTCTTCAGATCCTAGTCCTTCTTGTAGACCCACCAAAGTTAAGGTTCCAAAAGAACTTCCTAAAGTCAGCATGGTTCATACAAGTTTGAAGAAACTTAAACACCATCTTGCTGGCTTTGACGTGGTTGTCAAAGTAAGAACCACGAGCACAGCTATCACTAAGGGCTCATGGGGGTTTAAACATACAAAAGCTTGTTTTAGGGATGAAATTATTCCATTTGTAAAAGCTCTGAAGGACATATTTAATACATTCAATCAATATTTAATTAATGAATTTACTGAAGTCCAAAACGTCTTTCATCAAATGGAACAGGCTGTGGAACAACATCGTTTAGAGTCCAAAACATTTGTAGTTAAAATGAATCAAGTTTTAAATAAGAACAAAAAAAAAACCCTGACTCTTGGGAACCAAGTCATTAACAAAGATTATAGTGAACAATAATTATGAATTCTTCTATGAATTATCGATTTATGTGAATGTGCTATGAATGTATAAAGTGTCTCAAACTGAGATGAGCTTCTCAAACAAAAGGATTTCATTGAAAAATAGACTTTATGATTAAAACTGTTCAGAAGTTATTAAAATCTTGAAAAAACGCATTGCATCTCTTTTAGAAGTTGATATCTCACTTAATCAGGAAGATTTTCTAATGGCCAATTATGTTTCAAATCAAAGTGCTCCAAATTTTGATCAATACTTTGAATTAATGAATGAAAGCTCAGTCACAGAGAAAGACTCGGTCGTAAGTAAGTTTTTAAAGAGGAGAATCAAATCTTTAAGTTGAAATATAAATGAGGATAAGGGTCAAAAAGATCATAGAAGATATTGAATGATAAAATTGATGGATCTTAGAGGTGACAAAGTTTATTGCTGATGATGATGAACATTTGAACAGAACCTATAAGCAACTTTATGATCGATTCAAACCAAACGTATCGTTCAAAGAAGAATGTGATGCTTTAATTAATTAACTCAATCAAAAGTCTGTGGAAATCTCTGATTTAAATGTAAGTCTTCAAGAAAAAGGATTTGGTCATTACAACTCTCAAGGATGAATTAAGGAAACTTAAAGGAAAAGATTTAGCTGATAATATTGTTACCAAACACACTGCCTTAGCATCAACAATTCAAGTGACGTATTAGTGGCTGTGACCCCAAAGAACAAGGACAAAAGAGTTAGATTCACTAAGCTCGTCACATCCTTAGGAAACACAAACATAAACACAGCTTCTTCATCAAATCTAGTGTCTAACAAACCTATGTTGTCTTCTATAGGAGTAAAACCGTCTACTAGTGCTAGCGGATCACAGCCTTCAGGCAATACAAAGAAAGATAAGATTCGGCGAACACCAAGTAGTACTTAGAAGAATAAAGTAGAAGCCAACCTAGGACAATTTAATCTAGTTTGAAATAAAGAATTGTGTTTCGTTTAATTAACAGGAACGCAAATGTAAGAAGCCAAGCTTAATGCGAATTTGAAACTTCTATGTGTTAAGTGTAACGGTTGCATGCTTTCTGATAATCATGATTTGTGTGTTCTTGATTTTATCAATGATGTGAATTGTTAGTACAGATTCACCCTTAGAACAATGATCCGGAGGCTTGGTAAAATGGAAAAGAAATTGAGCCATATTATTAGAGAGAAAAGATAGAAAAGAGAAGAGATAGAAAAAAAGAGAGGAAGTAGAGTTTGTATATGTGTGTGGTTTAATAGAGAAAAAGGAACCACACACACACTCACACTTTACAATGTGAACTCCTACCCCTCCATGGAAGTATGGAGGGAGTATTTATAGTCCCGATAAGTGACTAGCTTAAACTAACCAACCCCCCACGACCGACAATAAAATGATAAATGTAATTCGGAATTAGTCACCATATTTTTAGGGCTAAACAATCTTCCCCTAATATGTGGACATACGGAATTACTTACAATGTTCCTATCAAGTACAATATAACAATGTATATAGTCTTCAAAGCGCTTCCACAGCTGAAAGTTTCTTCTGAGTTTACACTGTCTTACAAATTGTATTCCAGCTGATCTTCATTGTCTCTTACTGTTCTTGTGAACCATTGTAGTATTGAATGGAGTTGGATTAACTTCCCCCAATTCATGCAGCATGTCTTGAAAAGCTTTCTTCTTAGTCTCCTTTTTGGTGAACGTTTTCTGAATCGTTCCCCTACAACAACATCCCTATCTTAAGCAGATTCTGAAACATTAATGTAGCTTGAACAATCTTCTACTTGTCATCAAAGTGCACAGCGGAATTTTGTAGAGGTCAAACCACACGAACGACCACTGCTTCTTGTCATCAGGGCTTGGTGAATATTCGTTCAGGGGTACATGCGAGAAATCAGCAACTGTTCGTCTCACGTTTGGATAATACTTCATAAACCATACTAAACATTTTAGGGCTAACAAACTTCCCTTTGGAAGTTGACATGGTAACATCAAGGTCAATTAAATCCCAGATGTACACATTTTCCCCCATGATGGTTGCGAACTCTCGAAAGCATCATTGTCGTGTACACGTCCTTCTAACACTGAATTTCTTGTATAAGCACTAAGCTTGATATACAAGAATCATTACCCTCTCGGATCCTCACAAATCCGAGAGGAGATGAAGCAAGAATAAAGAACACTTGATATAATCAAGGTCTTGTATATGAATGTCATTGAAGAACTTTGAAGATTTTGCTTAGACTGTGAAGTATCGTTGTCTTGGAATAGCACAAAAATACCCGTGAGAAGTGATGATTACATCTTAACCTTTAAACTCTCTGGCTAACTTACCAACCTCGTATTCTTTCGGCTATTGCTGTGATCACTTGGTGAGAGGTAAATAAGGATCTTATAAATTAAAATCAATAAATATATAATTAATTTGAATTTTGGATATATACGTAAAGATAAAATTTTGGAAAAGATATTAACGTAATTACAAAAGTGAGAAGGATATTGATGTAATATTGAATTTTAGCAAGGATATAGATGTAATTGCCCCTAAGAAAAATAATGTGTTCTTAACAAAAATAAGATTTTAGCATATATGAACCATCTTGAAGAAGCCATTAATATGAGTGTGGGTGTTTTCGATATGAACTGTAAAAGAAATGATTTTTATTTGATTATTTAAATCTTTAAATCAAACCCGCCTTATAAAACATTAATTAGTGAAAATTACAATACCACTTGATATAAACTAAAGATGCAATAAAAATCAGATCTTGATATATGAACTAAATTCATGACCATTAAAAAGGCACTACAATTATATAAAGTTAGTGAAATGAAATATCTAGATATGTGTCTCATTTTTTAGTAGTCCACATGTGATGGGAAGGTCGGCTTGGCCAACGACGGTTGGAGATTGCGTGGGTGGTTTGGTTGCTTTTCGGTAACAGTGGGAAGGTCGGTAGCGAGGTGGTGATTTGGTTGTTTTTCGGCGACAACAAGACGGCAATTGTAAAAGTATAAGTTGTATCTTGATTATGGTGGTTATTTTGGATGGTGATGAATGAATTGAGATATGTAATATGATGATGAGAGATTGAGAGAGAGAGAAAAAGTAATATACTAGATCTAGATAAAAATTTGGTGATGGTGATGCTGAGAGAGTAGAGAAAGAGAGAGAAAAGAGATACATGGTATATATGTCATTTACACTCTGTTCTTAAGTTTAATTTTGAAGGGAAAAAAAGAAACTTAAGCAAATTTGTGTTCTTGAGTTTTTTTAAGGAAGAAAAAGAAGGAAAATGAAAGAAAATTGTTGGCTAAAACTTTCCTTTAAAAAATAAAAGGAAATGGAAGGAAAGATAACTTTCCTTTTTTTAAATAATAAAAGATAGGAAAAATTGGTAAGGGGAAAGTAAAGATATTTTGCGCATGTCAAGTGAAGAGAATATTGGTCCTCTGCTTATTTTTTTTTTAACTTTTGTTTGGAAACCTTCTCATAACATTCTTGGGACATACATAATGGTATTTGATTTCAATTTTTTTCCTTTCTTTTCCTTCAATATCAAGAACACAATTTATTTTTTTTAACTACTTTCTTAAAATTTTCTTCTTTACACTTTTTTTTTCTGTTTTATTTTACTTTCTTTTTATTGTGGCTTTTGTAATATTCCCGAGTGGAGAACGCTTGCGTTTTTATTGTCAAATTATACTCAAACTTTTTTAAAGTCATTGTATCTGCAAATGTCACGTGACGTACATTGAGTGGAGTTTAGTGGAGGGAGTTAGAGAATGTAGTGTTGTTGAGTAGTTGAGTATGACCATTTTTAGGAATGAGAAGAAATTGAGTTTAAAAAAAAAATGTGACCATTAAAGTGGAACTCCACAAAAAGTTATTTGGCTCTCTCCAAAACAGGCAATTTATCCCCAAAATGGTTTTTAGGAGCCTTTCGCCAGTTGGTTTCAATTAGGGGGGGTTTTCGCGGGGGGGGGGGGGGTGAAAAACGCGGACTTGACGGCTGCGGAGAAGAAGAGAGAACCACACCGCAATAAATAGTCGCGTTTTCGAGTTCTCGACGCCGTTATCCCCTTAGGTCCGAGGACGTGGTCCGAGGGGGAGATGTTAACTTTTATACACAGTAAGAGCTGACGCGGTATTAATAGCAAAACACAGATACCGCTTTCGCGTTTTTTTGTTGTTTTGAGGTTATTTTTTTTCAATACTAGCAGTTTTTTTTCTTAGGTTTAGTTCAAAAAATGTAGCAGTTTGCTTTTTGGGTTTAAAAATTTAGCCACTTTTTTGATATAAAAATAACAACTTTACCTCCTAGATAAGAAAAAAAAAACCCTATTTAACAACCTCCCCATTTTTTATATATAATTTACATCTTTTTTATACAATCCGTTCCAATCTCTTTTTATATACTGTTTTCTCCCAATTTTTTTTAATCACCACATGGATTCTCCAACAAATTGGATTTTTCGACTACTTTCAATCACCTTCCAGAAAATTTCATCGTCTCCTTTGTCTAATTCCTCTACTCCATAATCTGCCAAACCACCAGACACTTGCTGTAACCAGTCCGACCCACAACCGTATCCACTAGAAAGGTGTTTATCTAGCACTAGAGGGTATGTTCCCAACCCATTCGTACCAAAAAGTTCCCAAAAGAATCCACAAACCGTACCAACGGGATGATGATTGATGATGGAAAATGTCATCCCGACTCAAACAATACAAACCGGGAATGAAAAAAAATAAAAAAACAATAAAAAAAAAAAAAAATGTGTGCCCCAAAAAAAAAAAAAAAAACAAGATTCGGGGAAACACATAAAAAAAACAAAATAAAAACCTCGGCGAGATGATGTACGTAAACTTAAAAACGTCCGAACTTTTGGAAACCTAGAGGAGGGGAAAATATCGGATAATACCTCGTTTGAGTGAGCCATGAGACAAATCTCTTCTTTCTTTGAGTCATCTCCACTATCACTCTAACTTCCGACAACAAATGCCTTTTGATCACCGAAAGAGTTTTTGGGGCAATCACTAATGAAGTGATTTGGATCACCACACTTGAAGCATCTTCGATCTTCCTTTTTATCTTCCTTGATTTTTCGGAAGTTCCTTTTGTCGTCATAGGGTTGTCGGACAAACTTGCCTCTTCTTCTAAAGAATTTCTTGAAATCCCTTACAGCCATTGCATATTCCTCATCATTACTATCCGAGGAAGATATATCATCATCACTCAAGAGTTGTCTTGCGTTAAGTGTGAGAGACTTATATTTTTCTTTCTTGTTCTTTTCAATCCAAGTCCTTCTCAAGAACTACTTCATATACTTTAAGGTGGCCAACAAGTTCGTCTAGAGATAGCTTTGACAAGTCTTTGGATTCTTCTATCGCCGTTACCTTTGGTCGCCATTTCGATGGGAGAGCCCTCAAGAATTTCCTAACATGGTTATTGTTAGATATTAGAAAAAGACTCGGTCACCCCGTGTATTTTACTGTTTATTATAGCTCGTAGTTTCATAGTTAATAGTACGTTTTTCGGTTTTAAGTCGGGTACGAATACCCGGTATATTGTAAGTACTATATAAGCCTCTTCCAACTTTGGAAGAGGCAAGCTAGTCATTATTTCCTTTTCATAGAAAAACACTTTTTCTCTCTCTAGAAAACTCTCTCTAGTGTTTCTCTCTCTAGAAACTAGCCAAATCCAAGAATCAACCCCGTGTTATGATATAGGATATACCATAATTAGTATCAAAGCTAATGGGATGATTAGATCGTGTGTATGTGCGATTTCTTGCTTGATTTAGATCGAAAAGTGTACCTTTTAAGGCACCTAGCTTGTTTTTCTATGATCTCCGAATTTTGTTGTTTGTAATGATAAAGTTTGGGTGTTTCTAGTTGCTATTACCTTGTGGTACTGTGTTGTGCAAAAGAAATCAAGCAAAATCGTTCAAAAGGGTGATTTATAGGTGATTTTGTGTGATAAAAGTCGTTGTTCTTCGTGGAGAGTTGCCAGAATTTCTTCACGGCGCGTTGCTGAAAAATATTATTTTATTAAGTAGGTTACCAACCCTCTGACACACGGCGAGTTGCTTAGGTGGCGAGTTGCTCAAGAGGCGAGTTGTTACTAAGCAGCAGTTTGCTTACTAGCGGTTTGAACAGGTGGCGAGTTGCTCAAGAGGCGAGTTGTTACTAAGCAGCGGTTTGCTTACCAACGGTTTGAACAGGTGGCTAGTTGCTCAAGAGGCGAGTTGTTACTAAGCAGCTGTTTGCTTACCAGCGGTTTAAACAGGTTATCAGCGGGTTGAATATTTTATTAGAAAAAAATCTTCAGGAAACTCTGGAGGTTTGAAAACTCAACGGCGGTTTGTTTAAAATATTCTTCGCGGCAGGTTGCTTGGCAGCGAGTTGTGTTCGGCGAGTTGCCCTAAGATTTCACCAGCGAGTTGCCTTAATTCCTCGCGACGGGTTGCTTGGCGACGAGTTGAGCTTCTATCTTCGAAATTTGAAATACTTCAAACTCGGGATTCAATATCACTAAAACAAAACACGAATACAT
>BQNB010008406.1:0-40508 GCA_026074375.1 Tanacetum coccineum
AAAGGAGAGCTTCTGATTTTGAGTCTAAATATGGGTTTTAGATTCAAACTTTTTAGTGTGCGATCAGATCCAAAACTAAGTAGTTAAAAGTTTGATTTTATTTGGGGCACTTAAGAGGGGAAATAAATTAGTGGAAAATCATGGAGATAGTAAACTCATGAAATTGAACCTGTGATTTTTAGTAAAATTTATAAAGCTCAGTAGGTATGGTTTAGAAAATGGTAAAGTGAGGTCAAAATTATGCATTTTTAGGTAAATTGTAGAACTTTGAAAAAGTATGTAAACGAATTGGTTAATGAGGGGCATGGTGTCGGGGTGACCCATGAGGGTAATAAAACACCTTAGACATCCATCATATGATTGTTACATGTGCTTAAGCTTTTGGCTTGTAGCGTTGTAACAGGTGTTGTTTTGTTATTTAGATTTGTGCTAGTGTTTGTGGAAGCTGCAAAGTAATCAGGTGAGTTTCATAGTCCCATTTTTACTATGTTTTCTTAGGATGCAAATGATGCAAAATATGTTTTGAAATGTTTTAATTGATGTGATTATGTGGTTTGATTGACGCATGGACTTTTAAGTAGCTATTATATATTATATGTTAAGTGTTATTTGATTTGGATCGTGGGTAACGTTCCTACCCAGTGTTATGTCGCCTACTTTGTGGGTAAGATCCTTGGAGGTGATCAATCTCCTGTGATTTTGTTGTGGATTCAGGTACCAAGGATGTCTAAAATTTGGAATATCATTCCTATCCATGGACTATTAGTGGTGCGGCGGACTGGCTTACGCCTACCTCATTGTTTTGTGGTTTGGATCGAGGGACACGTTCCATCCCAATGTGATTGTTGTTGAATGCTTGTTAGCGTATATAATAGCCAGCTTAATTTGTCTGCCCATGCTTTGTTTTGTTTTTATAATCACAGTAATTTATTTTAAACCTGTATTGGTGTCATAAAACCTATGACTCTCACTAACCATTGTGTTGACGTTTTAAACAATTCATTTCAAGGTGAGGTTATGAAGGTTCTGAAGTTAATAAAAGTGGCTAGAGAGACTATTAGGCTGCATTGGAAGATCCTATTTGATTTCGTTTCGTACTTTGTTTGCATGAATTCTTGAATGTTTTATTAGGTTTATGAGACATTGTCTTTGTATTGATAAGACCCCCTTTCATTAATACAAGATGCCGTTCTTTTGTTTTCGGTATTGTCATGACACATTGTGTCTTTTATTTCTAGTTATGCATATAGTGGTTCTCTATTGTTGACACCATTGTGTTGTGATGATATCCATGGTGTTACGCCTCGTGTTTCCGCCTTTGCGGGGTGTGACAGTTTGTTTATACGGCGTATCTAAACCCCATGGATAAGGTGTAATCACTATCTGGACGTTATCCAGTCTTTATTTTTCTGCACTTTAAACTTTATTGTCAGTTCAGTCTTGATTTGTTGTTGTGTAGGTGTTATTTTTTTATGGGGGGTTAATTTTTTTTTTTTTTTTTCAAGTTTATTTTTCTTTTTATGCCGGGGGACCTTATACCTTAAAAACAACACTTTAACGGGCACGTACCGGTCAGAAAGAGTCGTGTGTTTGTAGGGTGTCGATCACTAAGAGCGAGAGCGTTAATTCCTAATTTTGTCTGTATTTTAGTTATCTAAGTTAAACCTAAAACTAATGCAAAAGGGGGTTTCAGTCTGAGAGACTGGCACGATTTTGTGTATCTAACCTAAAGTTTTGATGACAAGTAACACATACAAGAAGACAAACAAACGATAGAGAAGCGGTCATGAACTAATGTAAGGAAAACGTATCAACCATGAATTTCTGATAAACAACAGGTTTGTTTAATTAGTGCAATGATTGTCTTATCTCGATCAGGGCATAGCATTCCTAGACTTAGGCGTGGTACTTCTTCTAAGGGACCTAGGACTCATAATTCTGCACATTAGACGCTATGCATAAGGATCTTATGTTGATTATAATCTATCTTAGGATCTAAGTAATGATGCTCTAACTAAACCCTAGCTCATCGAGACTTTACCTACTTACAGCTTTTACGACGATTTATATACTAGTAGTCCACTGTCCGAGTCCTTACCAATGGAGTAAGAACGTACTCGTTGATGTACCAAGGTCACCTTTTCTGCTCACTAAGCTTTCTAATCTAAGGCAAAGATTAGGTCAATATTTGTAGATCCTATGATTCTAGATATATAAATTGCAATATGGAGGAGCTATCCCCGTCTCTTGGGCCTATCTATAGCCTAAACTCAACAGAACCGACAGTTGCTTTCCAATCTAGCGACATTTTTAAATATGTAAGACTAGACCAGTTGATATGATAGGTCGCATATTTAAGCACATAAAAAAAGTATAATTGATAAAACATAATAAAACAATCAACGATAATAAATAAGAATCGAGATAAACAAACCTAAAACATAGATCTTCTTAAACATGGCTGATACTTAAAGGTATCAACCGATAGTCATTGTAAAAATACACACGGTTTGATATATGAACGATTAAAATAAAGAAACCCCAATCGAACGCGTATTCGGTTACGCGGAGATTACAAGAGTTTTCCTATAATCTTGAGGCTCTTTTCTGACCTTCTATGCTCTTCTGATCGTCTCTTGGTCGACTTGGTGGTTTAAGGATTCACTTGCATACCTAAAACAGAGTTCATGGTCATCCATTTATAAGGTCTGGAAATTGATCGATACGTCGTATCGAGCGATGTGGGATACGGCGTATTAGGGATTTCTTGGAGTAAGGACCATGTAGGTCTCAGCCCTAGATAGATCTTTTAAGCCTGTGAAGGATATAGAGTACTAATGTAATCAAAAGTAACTTTGTGAGAGACTCCAACAAAACAATCTATTGTTTTATTCCATGAGGAAAATAAACAATAGTGCTAAAGGAAGAATTTACTAAAACCAATACGTTGATCCTCTATGGGATCTTCTATTAATTGTAAACTGTTTCTTGATTGTTCTATACTCAAACCTAAACCGTGTGGTTTCATTTATAGATATGAAACCCTAAACTAATTCTCCTAGAATTACGATTCCATGAGTCTATCTACTACTTCTCATGCCTATCCATAGTTTAAACGAACTAAACTTATCCTGGAGTAATTACTTTACTCTACCAGGACTAATATCATAAGCAGCAGGAACTACATACCCGCTAGTAGCAACTATTACACTATCAGTAGCAATTACTCTACCAGTAGGAACTACATACCTACCAGTAGGAACTAATAAATACAAATATTCCTAACAATCCTCCCCTAAACTGGATTTTGACATAGTTAATGTCCAGTTTCTAGATAGATCTTTACGTGTAAGCTTGAGGATTGAAACAGCAACAAAAACAGCAGCAATAACTTGAACTTGAGCACTCCAGCAGCAACAATGAATTCCATAGCATGAACTCAGAATCTCCACAGCAGCATAAGAGTCATCAATTCAGGTTATAACTATTCTCATCACTTTCCATGGTGTGTTAACTCCTGGAAGAGGTGAATCATAGAAAATAAATGGATTTGATGAAGCCTTTACCAAGTAGCCATTAACTCTTGGGCTAGCCAATCTATAGGGTCCTAGAAAAAGGAATGCCATGGAAGATTGGAACCATTTTCAACCACTCCAAACTTTAATCATAGTGGGTTGAATACTATATGACTTTGGGCAAGTCATCACAGCCAAAAACGGATTTGATTTGTCTTTACCTGGAGCCGTTTGCTCAGGACTAGCCACTTTTCATTTCAAGAATATGGCAAGTGATAACCATCCAGTTTTGGGTAACCTGGCAACCATCAACGGATTTTATAAGCCTTTACCACATAGCCGTTTGCTTGTGGGCTAGACAATCATTAGGACCCAGAAAGGGTTATTCCCATGGTGGACTGTAAACCATCTCAACTAATTGGTACATGAAACATAGGTCAGTTGAGAGACCCTATGGTTTTAAGCAAACCATTACAGCTATAGCAATTCATTCTAGTCTAAGACCTGGGAATTGAAACCAAAATGATGTTGCACCCCAAAAGAGAAACTTTGAAACAAAGTGCCATAAAAACCTTTTGCACCAAAATATGTTATCACATGAAAACCAAATTTTGAGTCAAAAAGGATTTAAGCTCAGTAGCAACGCAAAACATTGTGATACCATCCAAAAACTACAAAAACCTTAAAAACCATCCAAAGTGACCTGCAATAAACAAAACTATACATACACAAAGCAATAAAAATTTATACAAGGCAGTAACAAGATACCAGAATCAATCAGAAGGAACACAAGAAGCAAGCTGATTCTTGATGAACTGAATCAGTTGCACAGCATGCGTCATGTCATTCCCTACACCATCTATCTCCACTTCCAACTTATGCTTCAGCATCTTCTTCATGAGGGAAACAGAAAGAGGATATGGTGTATCTGCAAACATGTATAAAATCTTGCCTGTAAATGTTTCCAGCACATGAACACCTGAAAATGGAAACAATTTCCAGCTGCGGATGACCCACTCCTTTTGTTCATTCCAAACTTCAACACTCGACCCACCAGTAGTAGACTCAAACAGAACATGAAGATCTCCCCACAAAATCAATCCTGTACCAGCTAGAGGGTTGACCTCATAATGCTTAACAACCATACCATATAACTTAGACAAATCCTGTCGATCAAGCAGGTGCAGAATCTCTCTAAGATGAGTGCGATGGGTGAGTTAACATTCTTTTTAGGACTTCAGGTTACTCAGAAGTCAAATGGGATATTTATCAGCCAATTTGTAGTTCTTGGTTGACTGATGTTAGAAAGGCATATATAGCAAATAACTTGTTCATGAGTTGTAGTCGTGTGGAAATTGATCTGTCGAGAGCACCGATTAATTCTCAAGTGGGTGATCCTTAGTCCATTTGCTATTGTGTTCAGAAACTTGGTGATCGGAGCACAATTGTAAAATAACATCTGATGATGAAGAAAATGATTAGAGTAACTCTGGAATTGGAATACCAAAGTACGGATCATTACCCATATGTGCAATTCAATATCATGATTATCTTCTTCAACATCATGAGAAATAATACGCGTTGAGTTATCTTGTGTTGTATGATAGTTACTTGGTGATGGTGCATCTTGATCAACTATAGTTGAGGAAGGTGAACCAGTTGATATAGCATGTTCAAGTGCAACTGCTTCGAGAATAGGAGCAATGACTTCTGGTGCTTATAAATCAACATAAGGTGGGGGATTAAGTGACTCATCAAACATTGGTTGAAACAACAAATCCCAGTCAGATCTCGAAGGTGGTACAAATGTGTTGAAGAAGGAGGGATTGGCACAGTCCTGAACAGATAGATACAGGAAGTCATTTCATGAAGAGCGGTCCTGTGAACTGCTGTGTTTAGAACCATTACGTCAGCACATCAAATGAACGTGAATGGTTTCAATTATTCGTCTGGTACGTCTGTTGTAAATCCGGAATGCTTTCTTTGTGGGGGCATATCCAATAAAATACCAATATCAGCCTTTGGTTGTAACTTGCCCAAATTCTCACTATCATTCGTTGGGTAGCAAAGTGCACCAAACACATGTAGATACGATAGATCGGTAGGTTTGTCGTGTAAAAGCTCGTATGGTGTTTTACCATGACGACGACATATCATGGAACGATTTTGGTATACAGGTTTGTGAGCAACCGCTTTGCCATAGAAATAAAGGAGCTTTTTCATAAATTAACATAGTGCGTGCTTGCTTCAATTAGCGTACGATTTCGTCTTTCCAACAACACCTTTTTTGCTGTGGATACGTGCGAACTGATGTTTCATGAGAGTATGCCAACCTTCATAATATTCACGGCAATGTCTGATTAACAAACTCAGTTCCATTATCTGTTCTGATGCGATGAGACGGTTTTCCTTAATTCAACTGGATCATCTTCAAAAAGTTGATAATAAAAGCTGAAGCTTCATCTTTTGATCGCAAACATTTTACCCATGTAAAACGAGAGTAGTCGTCGACAATTACGAGGATGTACTTCTTTCCATTGACACTCGCGACACGCATTGGCCCACATAGATCCATATGCAACAGGTAGAGTTTTTCTTGATTGGTATCTTTAGATTTGGGTTTGTGGTTTTTTTGATCTTTTGCCTAATAGCACATGCAGAACATAAGGTGATCCCCCCTTTTCAAACTTTAGAGGGCAATCTAGGGAGACCTCTACAAGTCCATGTCCTTGGCAAGATGAAGATAGAACCAAAAGACCAAGTGAGAGATAGACGACGAAGCCCATAACCAAGACTTGGTTTTAGACGCCTTTGACAATAGACAAATAGGAGAGGATGCCAGCATATTCCCAAGTGAGAGTGTATAAAGGTTATCCCCTCAAGATCCCGTCAATAAATCAACACCTTCTAGATTGCGAATATAGCATGTGTGTTGACGAAAAGCCACTTCAAGATTGGAATCACATAATTGTCCCACAAAAAAAGATAATGCCCAAGTCCTTCAACGTAATAAAACCCTGAAATAGTACATTCCCAATCTGAATAGTCTCCAAAACCATTATCTTTGCAACTTGATCATAGTCTGAATTTAACTGTACCCAAGAATTACTGATGAAATTGGTGTAGCTGAGAGCGATCATCCGGTCATGTGCATTGAGCAACCGGATCTAAATACCTAGAGACGATTTGGACAACCTGCAATCATTCAGATAAGTAAAGGAATATTTGGTTTTTATGATCCCCAGGATTTACTGGATTCCTGTTTGTTAGGCAAGACATTGGTTTTTAAAACCTTAGTTTGCCTAACGAACTCAGTATCCTTATTCTTTTATACCTAGGTATTCCTTGAGTAATACCAATTTAACACAGGTATGGGTGAATCAGAGTCTAGAACTAATGGTTTCCTCGAAGGCACTTCATTAGTATTGGTAATCCTAGTTAAAGGCATGCATTTCCCTATAAAGTAAGGTCCGACCAGTAGGTCACCAAATATACCTATCTGAGTGAACACTTTTCCTGTTGGTTTCCAAATAGCTTTCTTAGATTTATTCTGCTTAGGTTTAGCACGAAATTTCACAACATTCAAAGAATTAGAAACACACAAATTATCAGAAGACATGCAATCATTACTGTTAACACAGACATAATCAGAATCATCTTGTTTCTTGGATTTCTGCACAGACGCAGATCCATTAACTTTAACAGTACCATTCCTTTTATTCAAACTAGATTTAACGTTCCTAGGGTGAGCTTCTACTTTATTCTTCGAATTACTACTTGGTGTTTGCGGAATCCTATCATTCCTGGTATTGCCTGAAGGCTGTGATCCGCTAGCACTAGTAGAAAGTCTTACTCCTGTAGAATGCAACACACGTTTGTTAGAAACTATGTTTGAAGTTGAGTCTGTTTTTGTGTTTTCTGAGGATGTGAGTGATTCGGTAAACCTAACTTTCTTGTCCTGTTTCCTCGGTGTGACCTCAATTAATTGAGGACCAAAATTGTTGATGCTAGGGCAAGATCTACTTATGTGTGAAAGCAAATCCTGAATGACTTTGGTATACCTAAAGGCAGACTCTAAAAGTGAATCTTGAGGATAATTCGCTTTTACATGTTCGACTATATCCCTAAGGACCAAAGCTTCTTCCTGGGTATGCTTAATATACGAGGAGTGAGCAGTCCTTTTATTCAACAATTTAGGCGTGATTGGTTCCATATTATCCTTAGACACATTTGGAACAACAGAGTGGGTCTCAATAGCCTCTTTATCTACAGCTTTTCCTTTAAGTTTCCTTAACTCATTTTTTAGGGCTGCTATAACCAAACCTTGTTCCTGAAGTTTTGCATTTAAATCAGAAATTTCCGCAGACTTTATATTGACTTGCTTGATTAACGTATCACATTGTTCTTTTGATTGAACACGTTTTGGTTTAATCGAGTCATAAAGTTGCTTATAAGTCTGTTTCAAATGCTCATTCTCAGCAACAAGTTTTGTCACTCTATGTTCCAATTCAATGTTAAGAGTCTCAATTTCATCCATGTCCATTTTGACTGTACGATCATCTACATTTCCATTTAAGGACTTAATTTGCTCTTTCAACTTGACAATGACTGTGTCTTTTGCTTGAGACTGGCTTCTCAATTCACTTAATTCAAACAACTGATATAAGAACTTGGAGAGCATTTTGATTTAGACATTGTTTTCTAGTTGAAAAAATTTCCTGATTAAGTTGAGAATCAGCTTCCAATGATGCAATGTTTTCAAGAGTCGTAAAACTCTACAAGTTTTCGTAATTTCTTTATCAACAAATCCTTTTATTGAGAAGCTCAGTCTTGAGTTCGAGACACTTTGACATTCAATTCACAGTTCATACCTCATTCAGACACACATTACAACAGTTTTTACAATATCATATCAATGGCTTTGTTTGCCAAGAGTCTTTCAAATTCACTCAAACTTAATCGATTTAACTTCGAAAGTTTTGGACTCCAAGCGATGTTGTTCGACAGCCTGTTCCATTTGATAAAAGACTTTTTGGACATCGGCAAGTTCTTCAACCAAGTATTGGTTGAAGTTATTGAAGATATCTTTTAATTCTTTTATAAACGGAATGATTTCATCTCGAAAACAAGCCTTTGTATGTTCAAACCCCCACGTGCCCTCAGTGATAGCTGTGGCAGTGGTTCTTTCTTTGACAACCTGATCAAAGCCAGTAAGATAGCGTTTAAGCTCTTTCAAGCTAGTATTCACCATACTTACTTTAGGAAAGTTCATAGGAACTCAACTATGATGGGTGTGGAAGAAGAGATATGGTCTAAAGCTGGGACCGAAGTCGCTTTCCAATAGGCATGTTCACTATATAAATCAGATTGTCGAACAAATCGTTTGTATAAAGTTATTAAGAATGGCATAATTGATGGGTTTCGTGTTCACTCTATGTTTTTCAAACAATGGATCTTGTTCTTTCAAAAGCATTTTTGAACGACTCTCTTCACAAAGCATTAATGTTTCATCAGAATCAGGAATCACAATAGTATCCATTTTAAGAATGGTATTCCCGTCATACAGCTTTGGCTTTGACTCCCGAGCTTTCTTCAGATAGAAAGGTTTTTCAAAACCGATAGCTTGTTTCGAGGAATGATCATAACAAATTTTGGATTTAGTCATCATATGAACAGTTTGCGCAGATTGACCTCTTTTGAAAATGATGTTGTCAAGTTGCTTAATTTTCTTTTCTAAAGCAATTTCTCTATCAATATTTCTGTTTTCTTCCAATTTCAAATCATTTTTGAGTTCAGAAACTGTTTTCATTAAACAATCCTTTTCTTGCACTTGTTCGAAAAGATTTTGCTTAAGACGTACAATCTCGGCAAACTGTTCATTTGATCCTGAAAAACTGTTTTCAACATTTTGCATTTCTTTCAAATCTTTAACCTCTTCTTTATATCTGTCAAGCTCGGTAGTCAAAGCTTTATTAACAGTGGTGCAATGCGTCACTTGGGTACTTAATTGCTCAAACATAGACAATATCAGGACATCTTGTTGAGCAGAAGAGTTAGAATTCTGGACAGTTTCCTGTTGTGTTTCACTCAGATACTGAGAATAAGGAATGATATTGCTATCACTGGTTATGTCAGTTTCTGTCTGACTCACATCATTGGACTGTTCAGAAGACGTCATTATCTGCTCACTTTGATTGAATAAGTCATAGTTCAGATTATCTGGATTGTGTACCTCAGTGAGTGCATCTGAGCCATTGCCCTTAGATATTGGCCATGATAGCAATCTTGGCTGAGTTACGTTAATCAAAATCAGAGGTCATAGTCATCCAGATCAACGGCTTGATAACAGCATTGTGGGTGATGACGTTATAGGTTTAATGTCAGGCAAGTCCTGGGATCTGCCCAAAAATGCAATTGTCTTCGTCGTAAAGCATGACCACTTGCTTGAGCTTGAACCAACAACACTTTATCGTTGAACCATGTTTCATCCCTTTTCCTCTTGGGCTTAGTACACTGCTTGGCAATATGACCCTCCCCTTTGGTTGTGTTGCTACCACTTTCACTAGGTGTGTATTTTCTTATTGTTCCAGCAGCATAAGTAGTTTGTCACTCCTGAATTATTTGCACAGTTATTTTTCCCATAGATGGTAGCTTGTTGACGAGGGTTTGACGAAGTCCTTAGCTGATTGTTGGTAGTAGGATACCGGGATGTTACAACAGCAGTTAAGAATGACATCATGTGATTAATTGCATCAATTGGATCATCCCCTTTCTGGAACACTGGAACAACTAGACTGGAGTCTGGTTGGGAAAATTCAGGTTGTTGCTGCTGATAGGCTGTGGGAGCATATTCCAATTGTGGGATTGATGTTGTAAGGAATAAACGTTATGGTGACCGGTGGATTTAGTACTCATTGATGGATAAGTAATTAGAAAGAGTTGTTGATGATTGGTTGTGAATTGTTGATTGATAAGTGTAACAAACAGATGAAGTCTGATATGGTGATATGTGAATTTGAGATAGAGACTTTGTTGAGTGTGTAGATGAGATTGATAAGTTGTCTGAGTTAATTGGTGAGATGCAACTAAAGCAAGAGGATCAGAGTTGCGTGCATGCATCAAACGAACTTCATTTGCATGTCTTTCATGTTGTTGCAGGTAAGCATGAAGCTGATCAACATTGGTAGTGTGCAAGTCTTTGACCAATTTAACATCAGTAACAAATTTGCTCCATTCATCAGGAAGAGTGTTTAAGAAACTTAGGTGTTAACTTGAAACTGCTCCAATGGCATCTTATAGATGTTCATATCATTGAGTAACAGAGTGAACCTCAAGTAGTACTCATGTAGCGGACTCTCCTTTCTTGTAAGTGAACTTATCGAATTCATCATACAGCTTGCACTCACGTTCTTGTTTTTGTTAGTGACGTTACTTGCAATCGCAGTTTAAATCTTCACCCAAAGAACTTATTGCCAATACGACGTCGACTCACAGAGCATGATTCAGTTTTAGCCTTGGAGAATGATGTTTATTGCTTTGATGTCGCAATCTGCTTGAATGGCTTCAGCTGGAGTCAGTTCAACATATTCCTTAAGCCTGTTACTCCATCCTTAGTGATTGAAGGCCAAACAAGTGGTCCTTTTTCAACAGATGCAAGAATCATCCTTCCATGTGGTCTATTCATCATATAAAGTTCCATTCTGCTTGTCCATGAATCATACAAGTGTTTTTCAAGCATCGATGGTTTGTTGTCTCCTCCAGAAAGAAGTGATTTATCAGCAAGAGTCGTCATTGTGGTATCAAAAAGATTACAAATTGATCGATCGGTGGTAGAAAGAAATTGTGTTTGGTTACGTGATTGTTGAGTCTTGAAATGAAACTACACGGGATTTTACAATCTTGACAAAACCGGGAAAACAAGTGTTTGTTTCACGGGATTTTACAAGTCAAAGAAATAACCGTATAATTTTAAAAAATCGAGTTGTTATGTTTAAACTTGATTTGGTTTCACTAGTTCAAAAAAAAATTATAGCTAGTTCGGCCCTACTCATTCGGTCCAACTCGTTCGGTCCTACTCGTTCGGTCCTACTTGTTGTCACTAGTTCGGTTCCTGTTGGAAACACGAAAAGTGTCGGTCACTTCCAAGTTGTAACAGGTCTTAGCTCATAGTTAGTATCATGATTAGATTATTAATCTAGTCCGGCCCAAGGCCCATGGGAGGCCCAACTCCAGCCCATGGCCGGCCATTGTAGCTATTTATACACCCTCTCCTAATCTTGGAGAGGGTTGGTTGTTCTATTTTTCACACACTTCATTTTATACATTCATCCATTATTCCATCCAAGTTTTCTCTCTAACATCCAACCCACATCTCACTCTTATTCTTGCTTGATCTAAAGATTACTAGTATTCTTCAATTGGTATCAAGAGCCATGGAGTGGTGTGTTTAGTTTTTGTGTTTGATTTGTGTTCAAAACCTTTACAAAGAGCAAATTACTGATTAAAATTTTTTTTGGCTTAAAAACCTTAAAGTTTTCATTTTTATTGTTCCTATAGGGTTAGTAATACTAGTTGTACAAGAATTTTTGCTAAAAACCATTAAAATCGTGTCTTTTTTTAGTTTTGAAAATTTGGGTTTCGTACCAGTTAGAATTGAACTAGTAAATCGAACAAGAGAATCGAACTAGAGGACCAAACAAGAGAATCGAACGAGCAGCTGCATAGGTTGAACCGAAAAAGCTTCATCAGTGTCAATCGAACGAGTGTCTTCTAGTTAAGATCGAACGAGTGATTTCTAGTTAGAATCGAACGAGTGATTTCTAGTTTGAACCGAACGAGTGTTTTTTACTTGTTAGAACCGAACGAGTGGACCGAACGAGAGGACCGAACTAGTGGACCGAACGAGAGGATCGAACTAGCGGACCGAACGAGAGGACCGAACCAGTGAAAAATAAATTCAGTTTAAACTTAACAAACTCAATTTTAAATTATACGGTTATTTCTTTGACTTGTAAAATCCCGTGAAACAAACACTTGTCTTCCCGGTTTTGTCAAGAATTGTAAAATCCCGTGTAGTTTTAATTCAAGACTCAACAATCACGTAAAATTTTCTGTTTATATTTCTGTTTTGTGCATGCCGCAACTTGATTTCAGCCCTGTAAACGTCGACAACAACAAAGTCCCAACATACTTCTATGAATCACCAAAATCTTGAAAACAAATAACAATCAAGAAAACTTTCAATCTTCCCATAGTTACGATGGACGATAATCGAACTATGGCGCAATTACTCGAAGCACCCACCGAGGGTTACGAGGATGCGATCGTTGTTCCCGAAATGAATTTGACCTTTTGCCTTGGTCAAGGGCATTTGGTTGAGATTTGCATTTGTGTTATTTAAGTGTATACCGTCAACGAATCAATGCGCATTCGTTCTCAAGCCCGTAGACGTCGACAACCATAAGTCCGACAAACTTCTGTTGAATCACCGAATCTTGAGAAACCAACTAACAATCAAGAAACTTTCAATCCTCCCATAGTTACGATGGACGATAATCGTACTATGGCTCGCTTGACTGAGGCCCCCACCGAGGGATTCGTGGATGGGATGATCTTGTGTCAAAATTTATTAACAAATTCTTTCCTCCTTCTAAAAGGACAAATCTTAGAAATGAAATCATGAGGTTTCAGCAAAGATTTGACGAATCGTTTTATGAAGCATGGGACCGTTTCAATGATCTTCTTAGGGCATGCCCGCATTATGGGTTTTTGGAATTACATCAACTCGATACATTCTATAATGCCTTGAACAAAAATGATCAAGATTCATTGAATTCCGCCGCAAGTGGTAACTTTTTAGATAAAATGCCCCGAGAATGTCTAAAAATCATCAAGAGCAAATCCAAAGTTCGTAATTCACGAAGTAAACCCGTTGTTGCTAAAGTGAGTACAAGCACTTCCACCTCCGGAATCTCTCCCGATGTCTCCGAACTCAAAGATATGGTCAAAGCATTGCTCCTTGATAAGAAAAATCAATCCCAAGCTCCCGCTCACCAAAATCCAACCCCAGCTCCTGTAAAAGCGGTTGAGCAAAGTTGTGTAACTTGTGGGGGATGTCATTCGTACCAAAATTGTCCAGCCACCGATGGCAACATTTATCGTGACAATATCCAAGAGTATGTGTCACAAGCCGCTGCAGTTAACTACAACCAAGGAAATACCGGTTACCGACCTCAGATGGTTGCAAATCAAATTCGACCTCCCGGTTTTCCTCCCATTCAAAGCCATCAAGGAAATAATCAAAACAATTTCAATCGGGGAAACAATTACAATCAAAACCGAGGGAACAATTTTAACCAAAGCCAAGTTTACCGTCCCCAGGTTAATCAACCACCAACTTACCAAGCTCCTGTTCCTCAGACACATGGTGTGTCCAAAATTGATTTTGACAACTACGTCAAGGCTAATGATGCAGTTCTGAGGAACATGCAAAACCAAGGCCAAACCTTACAAAACCAAATGGCCAATTTAACGGACATGATTTCCAAGTTCGTGACTTCTAATACCGCCTCTACTTCAGGTTCGGGAACTCTCCCGGGTAACACCATTACCAACTCGAACGAAGATTTGAAAGGTATCACCACCCGAAGTGGTGTTGCATATCAAGGACCCGCGATTCCTTCTACTTCATCTTCTCCTCCGAAAGTGATGAATCGTGATACCGAGGTTACAAAGGACACAATGCTTCCTACTAATAACGGAAGCACCGAAGACGTCCAACCTTCGGTAGTTCAAGTCCAATCTCAAAATCCAACTTCTGAGCCCGTTGTTGATTCAGTTAGTGCTCTAATGCCTAACCAACGAACATCAATTCCATTTCCTTCAAGAAGAAATGATGAAAGGCGTCGAGAAAAAGCTAACGATCAAATTGAGAAATTCTATGAAATCTTTAGAGATTTGAGTTTCGAAATTAGCTTCACGGATGCCTTGACCCTTATGCCGAAATTTGCCTCGACTATAAAAACTTTAATTGGAAACAAAGAGAAGTTGAGTGAAATGGCTAGAACTCCATTGAACGAGAATTGCTCAGCAGTCATCCTAAACAAGTTACCGAAAAAACTTGGAGACCCTGGCCGATTTCTTATTCCATGTGAATTTTCTGGGATTAATACATGCAACGCCTTGGCCGATCTCGGCGCAAGCATTAATCTTATGCCATATTCCGTCTGGAAAGATCTCTCTCTTCCCGAACTAACCCCGACTTGCATGACGCTAGAGCTAGCGGACCGTTCAATCACTGAACCGATCGGTATCGCCAAAGACGTCCGTTTAATGGTGGGAAAGTTCTAGTTTCCAGCAGATTTTGTGGTCATAGATTTTGAACCAGACCCCCGAGTACCTTTAATTCTCGGGAGAAGTTTCTTAAAGACCAGTCGTGCATTGATAGATGTTTACGAAGGTGAAATAACCCTTCGTGTTGGCAAAGAGGCCATCACCTTCAATCTGGACCAAACTTCGAGATACACGGCTAATTACAATCATATGACGGCGAACCGAATCGACGTCATTGAATTAGCAAGTGAAGAATACTCGCACAATCCAATTGTTTCAAATTCTTCACCAACACTAACTCCTTTCGGGGATAGTGATTTTCTCCTTCTCGAAGAAGCAAATGCTTTTATAGCTATCAATGACGAGCCAATTTCACGGGAAATTGATGCTACTTACTATGATCCGGAGGGTGACATTCTTATTCTGGAAGCACTTCTCAATAGTGAACCATTACCTCCTCTTCCGAATCATAAAGATAATCGCCCTGAAATCCGGAAAGAACTCCAAAGTGTTAAAGCTAAAAACCGTTAAATCATTAATTGATGAGCCACCTAGGTTGAAACTCAAGGACTTGCCACCTCAATTTAGAATACGCATTTTATGGGAAGGCATGACAAGTTACCCGTCCATAATGCGAAAGATTTAAAGGATGAGGAAAAAGCAGATCTTATCAAGGTTCTAAAGTCTCACAACCGAGCCATCGCTTGGAAACTCTCCGATATCAAGGGTGTTGAAATCCAGAGTTTGAACACACAAAATCTTATGGAATAGACTACGAACCAACAAGTTCCAGAGTCAAAGATGAGGTAAACCCAAAGATCCACCCGACGACACAAAACAAAAGAGTTGAAAAAATCCCTTGAAGCCGATTTAATTTATCTGATCGCTGACAATCCATGGGTAGCCCGAAACATGTGTACCAAAGAAGGGTGGGCCTAACCTTCGTCAAGATGAAGATAATGAAATGATCCACCAGATTGGGCCATGGGGTGGAGAGTGTGCATTTGACTATAGAAAGAAAATGAAGCCACCCGAAAAGACCACTTCCCATTGCCTTCATGGATCAAATGCTCGAAAGACTCGCAGGAAACCAATACTATTGTTTCCTCGATGGCTTCTCGGGTTATTTCAGAGTTCCTCTAGACCCTAAGGATCAACAGAAGACAACTCACATGCCATACATAACATTGTGCTTATCACCGCATGACTTTTGGCTAACAATTCACCCATACGGTTTCAACGATGTATGATGGCAATCTTCCATGACATGATCGAAAAGACAATGGAAGTGTTCATGGATGACTTCTCGGTCTTCGGGGATTCTTTCTCTACATGCCTATCCCATTTGGAAAAAATGTTAAAGCGATGTGAAGACACCAATTTGTCCCTAAATAAAGAAAAGCCATTTTACTGGTTAAAGAAGGCTTGTTCTTGACACAAATGGATTTTTAGGAATTGAGGTCGATCGTGCTAAAGTTGAAGTCATAGCCAAGCTCCCTCACCCGACTACTGTCAAAGGTGTCCGTAGTTTTCTTGGGCATGCCGGTTTTTACCGACGTTTCATACAAGACTTTTCAAAAATTGCCCGTCCAATGACCCACTTGCTTGAAAAAGAGACTCCATTTTTCTTCCTCAAAAGGAGTTTATCGAATCGTTTAATACACTTAAAAAGAAATTGACCGAGGCCTCGATTTTGTATTGCTCCGACTGGACTTGCCCTTGAACTAATTGTGATGCAAGCGACTTTGCAATGGGTCAGTCCTAGGGCAACGAAAGAAACAAGCATTCAACCAATCACTATGCCAGCAAAACAATGACCGAATCTCGAGCATACTATACTACGACCTGAAAAAGAATGGCCTTACCGAAAGTGTATGCTCTGAGAATGTTGGTCATAAGCTCGTTTGTCTCAAAGCATATTGAATATTGACCATTCGGCTAAGTAATATCTCTTTGCTAAAAAAGGAAGTAAAGGCAAAATAATGGGTGGATCCTTTTGCTCCAAGAATTCGATGTTGAGATCCGAGACAAAAAAGGAGCAGAAAATCTTGCCGCCGACCATCTCTCCAGACTTGAGAACCCTCACCAAAATGAGTTCGAGAACAAGGAAATCACAGAAACATTTCCACTCGAAACTCTTGGATCGGTTGCTCTTCGTGATGATAATACCCCATGGTTTGCCGACTTTGCAAACTACCATGCGGGGAACTTCATTGTCAAGGGAATGTCGTCCCAACAGAAAAACAAGTTTTTCAAAGATGTCAAACATTACTTCTGGGACGACCCCTTTCTATTCAAGATCTGTGCTGACCAAGTAATTAGGCGTTGTGTTTTGGGGCAAGAAGCTTTTGACATTCTTAAAGCTTGCCACAGTGAAATTGAGTTAAGTTAAGTTGTGTTTGGTTGAAAAAGCTTTTGGGAATCAGATTAAGCAACATATAAGCTTTCCAAAACATCTATCCTTTTTGAATTTGAGCTTATTTTGAGTTTGTAGCGTCCAAAATACCAAAAACCAAAATTTTAGCTTACTTTCTGCAATCAGCAGCTAAATTGGCTTTTTGCGAAATCTTTGACATTTGGGGCATTGATTTTATGGGGCCATTCCCGTCTTCAAGAGGGAACAAGTATATACTCGTGGCAGTCGATTACTTATCAAAATGGGTTGAAGCAAAAGCGCTCCCCACCAATGATGCCCGAGTTGTTTGCAAATTTCTTAAAACTCTCTTCTCCAGATTTGGTGCCCCTCGTGCAATCATAAGTGATCGCGGAACCCATTTTTGCAATGACCAGTTTGCAAAGGTCATGCTTAAATACGGAGTCACTCATCGTCTCTCCACCGCGTATCATCCACAAACAAGTGGACAAGTTGAGGTATCCAATCGTGGTTTGAAAAGAATTCTTGAAAGGACCATAGGCGAAAACCGTGCCTCTTGGTCGGACAAACTGGATGACGCTCTCTGGGCCTTCCGTACAGCTTACAAAACACCCATCGGGTGCACTCCGTACAAGCTTGTATATGGAAAGGCATGTCATCTACCGATTGAGTTGGAGCACAAAGCTTACTGGGCCCTTAAGCATACAAACTTTGATATCAAAACCGCGGGTGATCACAGAAAAGTTCAGCTCAACGAACTTAATGAACTTCGTGATCATGCCTACGAAAACTCTTTAATTTACAAGGAGAAAACAAAGAGAATCCATGACTCCAAGATCAAAAATCGCGTTTTCAACGTCGGTGATCGAGTCCTCCTCTTTAACTCTAGATTGAAGATTTTCTCGGGCAAGCTTAAGACCCGCTGGAATGGACCATTCACTGTGACCCAAGTTTTTCCATATGGCACTGTCGAGTTATCCCAAAACTCCGGGCCAAACTTCAAAGTGAATGGTCATCGTTTGAAACACTACTTTGGAGGGGACGTACCAACCGAGGTAGTCCCAGATCTCCAGACATTCCCCATGGACCAATAAATTCGGGGACGGGTCAAGCATAGCGACCTTAAACAAGCGCTTCGTGGGAGGCACCCCATGCTTATCGTAGTATTGTGTAGTAATGAATAAGTGTTTTCTTGTTGTGTGGAGGCTCGCCTCTTCCATTATCCATGTTTTGTAGTGTTTGTGTTGTTAATTGTCCAGGATTGCCCGGATTGTGAAGACTCTCGTGCTCTCAGTTTTACCTTTCATTCACAAGAGTTTCACATCCTCAGCTTCATTTTGGGAATCCAATATCCAAATCTAATCGACTAACGTTTTATCTTTTGGCACACTTTATAAACGGCCTTAGATTTACATAGGTACCCCTTTGAAACATCGAGGACGATGTTTAGTTCTAGTATAGGGGGGATCTTCGATTTGATTTTTGCCTGCAGCCGTTGTTATCACGTAATCCCGTTTTTACCACCAAATTTTTGCAAAAAAAAAATTATATTTTCAAAAATAAAATAAGTGTTTTGTCACAGTTTCGACTTTCCTAATGGGTAGAATAAGAATAATTTTTGACTCGATCGGGCGTGTTGAGCCCTAGCTAGTTCCTCAACTTACCACTTGTAGGCTAAGCTTTCACGAATTCTTAGGCTAAGCTTTCGGCTAATATGAGCAAGGAATGGACCTCTATTTATAATTTTCAACTCAACTACATCATAGTTATGGGTGTGAACTAAGCCGTAGTTTTGCTGATGCAGATTTTTCAATTGTAGGCCAAAAGTAACTACGACGTAGTTAAAGTGGCCAACTACGCCGTAGTAGTGACTAGACGTATGTTTCTTTGGTGACTCATGATAACTACGGCGTAGTCCAAACGGGGTAACTACGTCGTAGTTTCTTCTAGGCGTGCTTGGTTCTTTGATGAACTACGGTTTTAATATTGTGTTCACTTTATCCGTCTAATTTTCATGTCTTTCTGTTTCAATGCTCATAATTTCTTGTAAATGAAATATAAAGTGATTCAGTACATATTTTAACCACAAATAAACAATTGTGATCATTTTATAAGGGATTTGATATAAAAGGTATAGAGTATTTGAAGTTATCGCCTTTTAACCACAATCTCTGTCATATATTCTTGCCCATAACCTTGATCAAACTGAACTCTAATCACATCAACAATTTTCTTTTTAGAATAGACTACCTCAGGGTCATCTCTTGTCTTTAGTTGCCTTCTAATGTGACCTTGCTGAGCCCGTTTATTTTTCTAATGATCAACATCATATCTTGCATAGAGATTAAATCTTTTGATAGTCTTTCTTATCCATCTAGTGTTCAGTTCTTCAAGGTCATCTTCAGGAAATGGAAAAGCATGAATCTTATGCAGTAATGAAACATATTTCTTTGCATTAAAATTTCCATACTTCAAATGAAAGAGATCTTGGTTAACTAAGCTCATTGGTAGGATCTTTGGATTTCTTACACAACTTTCCATGTAGCTCTGCATTTGATCAATATGGTATAATGTTCTTAACCTGGATCACATCTATTCCTCAACATATTATTTAAAGCATCTTGAATTCTTTGTAATTCATCTGAAGTCATAACTTTCTCAGATACTTTATCTAACAGTTCTGGTGACACTTCTTCATCAGGTACCTCATCATCATCTGTGCCTTGACCATCTTTCCATTCATCAAAGTCCTCTAGTTGTTCTTGAGTGCCCGAACTAGAAGGAGTTGATTCATTCATTTCTTGTGATGATGATAATTCACCTGTTGTAAACGTTCCATACTCAGAAGTCCTTCAATCATCAATTGAGTGATTGGTATAGTGACAGAGATCACATTTTAGCATAGGTTTCAGAAGGGGCTTTGGTCTTGTTGATTTAGATGAATCAGTGTTCTTACCATTTGGTTTAGCTTCTTGACTTGTCTTGGATGAAGCTACAGACTTAGATGATTCAGACTGTAGAATCACAGGTTTGGGTTCCTGAATCATCTGAGTAGAATTTATCTTTTCATCCATTAACATTTGAACAAGTTTTGTTAACTCATTAATTTTTTATTCTTGTTCATTGTTTTTTACTTTAGTAGGAATCGAAGAAGTGGCTGGTTCAGTACCAGAAATAGTGACAGGTCCTGAAACATTCTTACTTGAAGATTATTGTGTTTCAGGCTTTGTTTGTTTCATGGTGCATGGTATATGTTTAAATACACAGACCTTTTACCTTTAAAATCGACCCTAAACGACCAAAAACGCACATAAAATGCCATAAATATGCTTGTTTTTGTGTAGGTACTGGATATTCACTAAAGGACAAAAAAACGAAGCTAAACCGGACAAAACTAAGCACGAATTTGGAAAGAGGGCGAAAAACTGAGGCCAAGGGTTCAAAAGGATTGAAAACGGAGCTAAAACGGAAATTTCCGGATCGACTCGACAACGTTTGTGCATTTAATGAAGTCAAGACGAAGTCAAAATTAACCCCGGGATACGGCTTTGGAAAGAGCATCGAAAACCGAGCCCGAAAACATAAACTGTCAAAACTGGGCCCACCCGTACCCACCTAGTGGCCCGGGTCAGCCCACCTATATACTAAACCCATTTTAAATAAAAGCCCAAAAGTTATAAACTAAAAAAGCCCACAAAACCCTTATAAATTTTTTACCCGGCCCAAACAGTAACCCTAAGCCCCATTACCACTTAACAATCGTTAACCCATAAACCCTTTTAACCCAACACCGTTAGTCCTTATGGACTTGTACTGCAATATCACCATACAACCTTAGGGGCTTATTCTGCCAATGTCACAAACTTTCATCCCACCACAAGGACCTTCCCTGCAATACCATTATACAACTTCAAGGACTCAAATTGCCAATCCACAAAACCCACACCCCTGCCCCTTTTATATCTCTTGTTCCCGCCTAAAACACAAACCCAAACACTGTACATCCTCCCACACCATTTGTGTGTTCTGACCTGCTACACCAGACAAAAACCCAACCCCACTCTTCACCCCAGTCCAAAACATCACCCTCACCCTCACAAAACCCCAAATACCACGCTGGCAATCCTAGGGGTTTTAATTTGTCAAGGTGGATCAAGGGTTAGGATCAATTTGTTTGGGCACCAAGGCTATTGAAGGGCCAAGATGCATTTGGTTTTCCTCTCACAAGACAAACACAACAAGCACAACAAGCAAGAACCAGCAGCTTATATAAGAAGAAAGAAGACAGAGAAGACGATACCTAGGAGTAGAATAACTTTAATTTTTTTGTTTTATGTTGTTTGTAGTTTTAATCCTGTCATTTACTTTTCAGTCTTGTAAGCTTTTACTTTGTTAATGAAAATTTAAGTTTAATGCAAAAATTGTCTTTCATATTCCTTTAAAACTGTTTCTTTGTTCTAGCTCATGTGGTCTCTTGAATCTTGTTTAAACATGTTTAGTTATGCTTATATATCTTGGTTGTAATCTGGTATTAATGAAAACTTGGCTTAATTCAAAGTTTGTAGCTTAAAAATGTTGAAAATGCTTTTTAAAGGGGTGTTTGGGTCAACTGTCAAAACGGGTCAAAATAGGTTGTAAAACCATTTGGGTCCTTAAGCCAATTTCAAACCTCTATTTCTAGCTATTTTAAGTCAGTTTTTAAAAGTATTTAAGTTTAAATATAAGTTTTAGGTCCTCTCTAAAAGTGGTCTAAAATCTGTGTATGCTTAATGAAGTTCTCTGTTGCTTAGTAGATTAGACTTGATTTAATGTTTGTGTTTGTAGTTTTCATGTCTGTTTTTAATCTATGAATGCAGTAGGATATTCCCTTTCAAAGTACTTTTGTTTTGCCATTGTCTTTCAAAATTTTGTTAAGTCACTTTTTCATTTTTTCAGTTTCATATTTAGGTTAGTTATAAGTGTTTTTTTTGAATCTGAACTTGGGAGCATAAGCTCTTTGACTGTTGTTTTACATCTATTTTAACTCATTTTAAAAGTTTAAGCTTATTTGCTCAGCTAATTCATGGCTACAAATGGCTGTTTTTGCCTTTTCAAAAACAAGAAAAACTCAGTATGCACTGAGTGTAAGCAGCCTTTTCCTTAGTCTTTTTTTCTTGCTTATTTGTTCTTCAAAACATCTACTTTTTGCTTTTCCTTGCAGCTTATTGGTTGGGGTGGGGGGGCCCACTTCTTGCCCCTAGTTCGCTTAATGATTTTATAGCCTTTTTTAGCTTTTTAGATTGCTAGCTTATTTTTAAGCCTAAAATGGCTTAGGCTGCCTTGCTTCTAGTTTTTAGCCATTAGCCCTTTTTGTTTATTTAGCTTTTCTGTCTATCTCTCTTTGGCTTATTTCTGTTTGAGTTTGCTTATAGGTGTAGCATAGTAGCTCTCCTAGCTTATTTTCACTTTTTGATAGCTTATTTAAGTTTAACTAGTAAAACAGTCATCCCTTTTTCTTTGAATGATTTTAGCTTATTTAGCTGATTAGATTGCCTTATTTTTCCCCTTTTTGAGCCCTAAGTAGTATTAGCTTTGTATGATTTTACTTTTTAGCTTTTAGATTATGCATTAAGCCTCTTGAACTTCCCCTTTAAAATTGCTTATTGGCCTGTTTGTTTCCCTTTTATTGCATTCTGTATTTGACCCTTAAGCCCCTTTCAGCTTATAATGTTTGCATATTTCCTTTCATTAGAGCTTATTAGGTTAGGTGTGTGTCTTCTTTAAGCATATTTTCCCTTTAAGTCAGCTTATTGAGTTCTGAAAAGCCAAAAAGTCAAGCCATAAGTCACTTAGCTTTAAAATAATGCAATCTGTTAGCTTTCTTTTAGCTTATTATGGCTTAATCTTTTAGCCTAATTTTGCTCACTCTAGCTTATTAGGTTTAAGTGTGAATTTTTCTAGCTTATTTTGTCACTGCTTTGTGCTTATTCGCCATAAAAAGCCACCAGTCAGCCCCTATAATGCTTTAGTGTGAAAAAGTTTAAACTGTTAGCTTTATTTTTAAGTTTCTAAAAAGGTATATTTTTTAAAGTTGCTAGTTTTTGTGTGCTTTTTAAGTTTTAAAAAAAATTTGAAAAAAAATGTTTTTAAAAAAGGGACAGTCATGGGACTTGAACCCATGACCTCCCCCTTATCACACGCCTTAACCACACACTCCTCTACCATTGTGCTTCAATAGCTCATCCGGTAGAGGTGTGCAACATTTATTTGTTAAAGGCTCTTTACCCCCAATAAGCTTATAAGCTGTTTTTGAATTTTAACAGCTTATTGTGTATATGCTGTTAACTGTAAGTTATTTTCATAGATTCCCCACTACTTTAGCTACTTTTTGTATTTTTTTTTAGATTTTTATAAAATCATTTAGTATTTTTTATAATTTATTTAGATTAAAATCTTAATTAATTCATAATAAATAAATTAAAAGTCAAAAAAATATAAATCTTTTTTTTAAATTTTCTTTTGTCGTTTAGGACCTAGGAAAAATAGTTTTACTTTTGTAGGGTCATTTTTGCAAAATTTTGGTTTTTAAAGAACGGGATTCGATCCCGTTCTTATTTTCTTCGCGTTTTTCACTTTAACCACCCCCGTTTTTGGTCTAGTTTTTTTTATTCTTACTTTTTAGTCACTTAGGACTTATTAAAAGTAAAAATTTCACTTTAGGATTAAAATTCGATTAAATTCAGGTTGCTTAGTGCGTTATTTTTTATTTACCGTTATAGTCTTTTGTGTTTTTAAGTGAATTGCCTTAATTTTATGTTCCAGTTGACCCGTAGATTTTTCTTTTATGCCATATTTATTTTCCCCGTAGTTTTAAGTTTAATAGTCCGAGCCATATTTTATGTTTTTCCCGTAGATTTAAGTTGTCTTAGTTATTAAATTTCATTAATTTTTTACGTAGATTTAGAAAATCATTATTTCTTTGATTTTTCAAGCATCCAAAGTCAAACCAATAATACGTCTCGTCAATTTCACGTCTCGTCGGGACAAAACAACCCAGGTCCGGTTTTGAACTTTATGAATAACGAAGCAAGAGACCGATACTTCGGGTATACTAATACTTTTATATTAATAATTAACCCCTAATCATAGTTGATCTATCAGACTGCCCCTAAACCAGATCTCTCCCTTGGAGAATGATCTTGGTAAGTCAATGTCATTACCTCAGAGCTTGGAGAAGCTCCCTAAAGATTTTTTAGTGGAGGTAAAGGAGTTTGGGATTCTGATCCTGACTCTTTGGAAGACTCAGGATCAGTGGGTGCCTCAGTAAGTTTTAGACACTCATTTACAGCTTGATTTTCAAGGACTAGAATTCTTCCAGTGTTAAAGTTTGGAAGTTTGCTATCAAGGTTGTGTCTCTCAACCCAGTCTTTGGATTTTAGGACCATTTCATGGTCATAATCCAGGGAGGCGGGCATGGAAGGATTTTCCTTAACATCACCTATTGATGATGATTCTGTGAGCAGTTCTCCACTAAGAATTTTCTTCTTTTGGTTTGGAATTTTCTCACTAATGCATTAAATTACTTTCTTAGAGCTAGTTAACCACTTTTCATTGACCCTTCTTTCTTCTTTTAGTTGTTCTTGAAGAGCATGATTTAACTTGCTGAGTTTAGGATTTTGAATCTGAAAAGTGACATCATCTAGTTTGGCTTGTTTTGAAACAAGTAGATCATCTCTACACTTATTCAGTTCAAAAACTATTTTGTTATATTTTGATAAAAGGTTTAATCTCTGCTCTTCAACAAATTTAAGTCAATGTTTATATATTTAAGGTAAGTCTGCCAATCAACATCCCCATCTATGGAAAGAAGAATATTTACCTTCCTCGTGGTGATGTTGATCCATTCACCATTGCGGGCATGATTCTTTTCCCCCCGGAGCTCTTTCCATCAGCTAGAGTATTAGTTCATTCACGTGTGTTAATATCCTTATCATCTTTGACCTCTTCCTCGGTTCCCAATTGAAGTTTCAGACAACAAGGCATTTGTTGTCTTGTTTGAAAGGTATTTAGGGGATGGAGAAGTAGAGGGGACTGCTCAAGAGAGTTGAAAGTTTGACTTTCATTCTCTTGACTTCTGTAGTGTAGTCTTTTTGAATTTTCTTGTTCATTTTGGACATATTCTGAGATGGTTGGAGGAAGACTGAATTTGTTTTGCCGTGTAAACTTAGGTTAGATAACCTTGTGACATTGAAGTGTGTTTGACTTTGGTTGATTTGTAGAAGGTTCAGAGTTTTAGATTAAACAATATCTGCAAAATGTCCTTTTTGCCACTATTGTAAACAATCAGGTGTTTTCATTTTGCTTTTTTGACTCGAAAAATTGTTTTTCTTTTTATAAACGTTTTGAATTTGCAAAAGGGCTCTATCATGAAACTCAAACTCTAAATCCTTAGATATACTCACTTGCTTTTTCATCTCTTTCATCAGAATTTTTTGGAAATCTTGATACGGATAATTATTAGAAAAGAAGGCAGTTGATATGGGAGTGGTTGAGGGAGTAGTTATGAGGGCCTTTTTGTTATCAGAATACCTTCTTTAGATCAAGTTGTCTTCATAGACAAACCTACCATAGATATCTGCAAGGTTAAGGGTCTGAGTATGATTGGCATTCCTGAGTCCCTGAGAGAAGCTAAGCCACTTCTCAAGGAGACTGTTCATGAAACCAACATTGATTTCGTGTTTAGTCAGATTTACACCATTATTGGAAATATTATTAAGCAGGGTCTTGTAACGGGTGTAGGTCTGTGAGAGACTCTCAAAGGGTTTAGCTCTGAAAGTTTGATACTCAAGTTTCAAATCAATGATCATGTTTTCCTTGGTATCAGAGGGACCATCAAAATTGTGAACCAAGTCAGTCCATGTTGCTTTAGCTGTCTTACAGCTAGACTGACTCCATTATATTATCTGATAGACATGATATAATAATGCTTTTAAAGCGTTGGTCTTAACTAACCACCTTCCTCTCATCATTGGTCCATTAGGACTCAGATTTAATTTCACCTTTAGCTGTTTTAGGTTGGTAACGACCTTCCTTAATACATTTAATGTAATAGGGTTCCATACCAGTCAAATAGCAAAGCATTCGCCTTTTCTATTTGTTAAATTTTCTCGGCTGTAGTCTAGGAGCAATAGCAGAATAGCTACCCCCTTTTTATTAACTAGCTAGGGTACCGTACTTTCAACAGCCATTTTAGGATCTAGGTTTTAAAAACTTTGAGCAGATTTAAGTGTAAAAAGTTTTATAAACCTTCTGCTCTGATGCCACTTGTTGTTCCCTCTTAGTTAGTAACCAATAACTACAAAGTTATGATATACTAACCCATGGCATGAAAGGAAAGTATTGATTGAAATTTTTTTCTAGTAAAGTAAAGACACTAAGTAAAAAACAAAAAACTTTTCAACGTTTAACTCTTATAAAATCTTATTAAGAATTATACCACATTGTTTGCGGAACAACAATAGGGATTGAATGACAATGTGTGTGTGTGTGTGTGATCTCCCCACTAACAACTTTGCATAACTTAAAGTATTATGCAAAGCTGACAACTATGCTAACCAACTGAGCTTGCTCAGAGACTTAGTTGATTTTGGAGGAGTAGGTGTTTATGAAAGATACAACTTTGAATGCACAAACCTTCACCTACTCCATTTACAAGGCATGTCTATTTATACTACTTAGGTAATGTCATACCCACATAGGTGATAAGTGCGTGTCCCAAGGTTGATTGGCCAGTACATATTGTACAGGTTTATCTCTATTATAATTTTAATCTAAGTAAGGGACAAACACACTTTCTAAGGTCGGTGATGACACTAACCTTGTCTTCATACCCTAATCAGGATAGTTTAACTTCAGGTGGATAAGATCTTGGACTTATCCATTCAAACTATCCCGCCTATTCTTTAGGCACTTGTCTTCAGGGACTTCTAGTTATTGGAGATCGTATGAGGGTTAGTGAGTCTATTGCCACAACTCACTGAATCCATCACCTTCTTTCGCTCATGCACTTCATTCACTGAGAACCGCCTATTTGAATGGTTGAGTCTTTCTTGTAGACTCAAGTTGAGCACTTAAAGGTAACTCACTAAGTGACCTTGAACCGTTTAAGGTTATCTAACACTTAGGATATTTTGTATTCAAATCTAAATGAAAGATTATTGGGCACTGAATTGGCCCAACAATTTTCAATTTTTTATTTTTGTTGATGATTTTTAAGCTAATTTCACATAAGTTATCGTACTCAATTTGCATACTATCGTCTTTAAAAGAGGAAGCATTATCACTAAAATGAGAAGAGTCAAGAGTTACATCATTTGACGATTGAGCCATGAGACAACTTTCTTCGTTGATTTTGTCATCAACTTCATTTTTTTCGCTATCGCACTCCAAAAATACCCACCAAACAAATGCTTTTTTAATCCTGCTTCGTGGAGGCTTTGGACATTCACCAATGAGATGATTCGGATCACCTCATCTAAAGAATTTCCTATCAATTTTTCCTTTCTTGTCATCCCTTTTCAGGAATGACTTCTTTTCCTCTCGTGGTTGCCTAACAAATCTACCATTCCTTTTAAAAAAACTTTTTAAAGTTCCTTACGGGTATAACATATTCTTCGTCATCGCTTTTGGATCTCGAAGTCTCATCATCAATAGACTATTTCTTAGCTTTTAAGGCAATGTACTTGACCCTTTCCTTTTTGCCTTTGTAAATTTTGTAATCTTTTTCCATGACTACTTCATGTACTTTTAGATAAACAACGAGCTCGTCTAGAGCTAGTGATGACAAATCTTTCGATTCTTCAACCGCCGTGACATTTGCTCTCCATTTTGGATGTAAAGCCTTAAAAAACTTCCTAACATAGTTCTTGCTAGAAAAACCTTCATCATGTGCTTTAAGACTAGTAATAATAGTGTTAAATCTAGCAAAAACGCTATCAATAGATTCTTCTTCAAGGATAGTAAATTATTCATATTGTTGAACAAGAAGATTAATTTTATTATCCTTTACATATCTATTACCTTGATGTGTGATTAACAACGATTGTCAAATATCTTTAGCCGTTTTACACATAAAAATTCTTTCACATTCCTTTTTAGGTAAAGCATTATAAAGAACCATTTTAGCATCATTATTTTTAGCAAGTGTTCTTTTTAGATCATCGGTTTGTTCTTCAAAAGGAATGATTTCTAAAACTTTGGTAACTTCATTTTTGGCAACTGGTAGAAAATCACCATTCATGATAATATGTCAAAGATCTAAATCTTTTGCTTTTACATAAGTTTCAAATATATTTTTCCAATATATAAAACAATCGCTTTCGAAAAGTGGTGGTCTTTGCATAGATTGCCCTTCAAGATATTTATCGGAATTCATAGATCGATTCAAGCTTTAATGTACGATATACGTTAAAGATCTCGGGTGACCTTGGCTTCTGATATCAATTGTGGAAACTAAAAGGGGGGTTTGAATAGTTTTACCGTTTTAATATTAAAACTTAGATTACCTACTTATGTGAAATCAATAGATATTCACGTATGTATATGATAGCGATGTATTAAATAAATGAACAAATGCGAAATATAAATAAGTACATTAAAGAATGCTCTCGCCTCTCAGTGGTTAAACATTTGTTTTTTAATCGATCTATCTGCTCATATGAGGAATCACCTATAAGCTATCACTGTGGGCGATCTTCCCAAACCGATCTCAATAACTACTACCATCTTGTTAATCGATCATAGACAAGCCTGAAATAGTGAGATCATTCATTTGTGTCGAGTTATTTTCATGATTTGATAATCAGGATCTATAGGGTTGTTGTTTTCGATTTAGGGTTTGCTTCTTTGTCGTTTTCCCCTTTTTTTGTTTTTTTCCAATTAATTTTTCAATAAAAAACCTAATCCTAATTCCTTTCAAATCCAAATACCTAACCCCTCGTTTTTAGGTTTTTTTGCTGTGATTTTTCAAATTGGTGATATCTTCTTTGTTTTGATTCAAATGGGTTCTAAGAGAACTAAGGAGGATGATGTGCTGAAGATCTCCACGTCCGTGTTTGTGACTAATTTTCCTGAGCAAGCGAGTGCTAAGGATCTATGGAATGCGTGTAAACAATATGGGCATGTGGTTGATGCGTTTATTCCTAACAAAAGATCAAAGGCTGGTAAGAGATTCGGATTTGTGCGTTTTATTAAAGTTTTTGATAGCATTTGGTTGGTAATTATGTTCGTTGGATTGGTAACAAAGAATTCATAGCTATGCTGCTAGAAGATTCCATAGCCAAGGTTCTAACTAGCATTCCTCAACCTGCTTATGAGAAGAAAGACAGAGACTCAACAATTGGGAAATGACTAATGATAATGGACAATAGGATGAGTAAGTTCCTATGTAATGTGGTACAAAATCAGAGCCCAAGGGAATGGGGAGAGAATGACATAGGCAACCAGTGTTGGTTTAGATGAATCTTTGGCGTAAACACACACAGATTACTCATGTTGGTTTAAATTGAAGGATGGAAGGAGTTGGAGTTTAGTAAATCTAAACGTGCATTGGGAATGAAGTCTTCACCGATATTGATTTAAGATACATTGGGTAGTTTGTGGGTTTATGATTGCTTTTGACTCGTGGAGCAAAGGAGAAAGTTTTGTTATCAACAGGATATGTTCGTGGTTCGTCATCCAGCTAATCCAAGCGCTATGAATTCATTACCGATGATCGTTTACTATGGTGGAAATTGAGTATTCCTTTAAAAGTTGTTGGAATAAAAATACTTTTATTCGAATTGCAACAAAGTGGGGAACCTTGTTAATTTTTGAGAACTTGGAGAAAGAAAATTACCATTGTAAAAACTTTGTGTTCTCCAATATAGTCTCACATATTTAAATCATTTAAAATTAATTATAAAGGTAAGAACGCATTGGGTGCGACATAAGATTCCGGTGGACTCCAGAATTGGAGGATCAAAATGAGAGGAAAGTGACTCGGAAGATGAAAAATGTGAAGAAAGTTTTTAAAAGGATTCGTTGAAGTGATGAGGAGGTATAAATGGTGAAAATGAGGTTAGTAGGTATCTGATACAGAGGTTGAGGAGAAATCCAAAATCCAAGGATGGTGGGTTTGTTTCTAGTGAGCAAAATGGAAATAATCAAAGACTCCCCGTTAATAATTTAAATCTCTCCTTAATAAAGAAAAGAATAAGAATAAAAAGAGGCGACACAAAAGAGAGTTTGGAACCCTCATTGTTTTACACCAAGAGAGAATGATGAGTGAAAAAGTTGAATGGATAATCAGAAGGATAATTGTGATGGTGAATTCGGGAATGTAAACAATATTTCTGATGAAGTGAATTTTAGCTCGGGGTTTAACACGTACAAAAAAGCAGGTGGGGAATCTATGGACTCGGATCATTGTAGAGAGTCTGAAGGTTCTCGGAAAGGTGGTTCTATATTAATGTTGATGGATGAATTGGTTAAGGTGGGACAGCAACTAAGGGTATAATAAGGACGTGTATGAAGTAATATTGAAGAATCTTTTGAATCGCAAGGAGTGGATGGTGTTTTCCGATGAATATGTTGTCTTTAAATATCCAAGGTCTTAACCCAAAGGCTAAAAAAGATTAGGTAAAGGAGTTGTGTGTCTCTAACAAGGTGAATTTTCTTACGTTGCAAGAAACTAAAATGGAGTCTATTGATTTGTTTGAAATCAAAAGATGCCAGGGTAATTTATGTTTGATTATGTCATAGTAGTGCCTCGGTTTAGTAAATCAGTGGAATTTTATGTGATTGGGATCCTAAGCTTAAGAAAACTAAATTCAACGGCTTCAGATTATTTTGTTATGATTCAAGGAAATTGAGTGTCTAATGGCAAATTACTTCTTATAATTTTGGTGTATGCCCCGCAAGAGTTGTCAGAAAAGAAAGTCTATGGGATAATTATTCACGTCATAGATATTGGAAAGGTTCAGTGATTACATGGTCTGAATTTTAATGAGTCTAATAAAAATGAGAGATTTGGAACTATTTTCAACGTGCATGGGGCGAATGCTTTTAACTCTTTTATCTCAATGGGCGAATTAGAGAGTTTCCACTTGTGGATGTTATCTTTTACAATGATTCACAGATATCGATCAAAGATGAGAAGCTGATATATCTCCTCATGTCAATAAAAAAAAGAAAAAAAATAAAAGCTACTGAGTGAGTGTCCCTAATTTATCATGCCAACACCCTAGATTTAGATTTTTAATCAGATCACCTCGTCTTATATTATTACTTGAATCTACATCATACTATGACCCTATTCCGTTTTAGTTTTTCTTATTGCTGGAAATGGAGGAGTTTTGAAACTTTTTAATGAGTTGTGTCGTGAAGCTCGGTAGATAAATTCTAATCTATTATAACATGATGAACAAGTTGAAATATCTAAAAAAGAAGATACGGTGGTTTGGAATGGCATAGACAAAGTCCGAATACTCAAAACATGTGCTGAAATAGGAGCTCGCTGATTATGTGAGATGATCATTGACAAAGAGATGCGTCGTCTTGATACCTTACATAAACGGCGGTAGTTTGTAAATATCGATTCAAGAGGTGTGTAAAGTGTGCAAATGAGCGTCTCAAAAGCAAACAATCCAAATGGGTAATTGGAAGGCACAAGAACTCCAAATATTAACCATGTATTACTAATAAAAACGAAACCAACTTTCTATACGAGGGGTTTCTGGTGTAATGGAGATTGGTGTAAAATACCTTCTATGGTTAAAAATGATTTCCTAATCATTTTCAGAGAATCCAATTGTGATAGACCTAAATCTGTATTCATCCTGATGCTTGAATATGGAGTTTCCCTCATCAACTGAATTCAATGCAACAACAGATTTGATGCCAAAGTTCCAATGAAAGAATTAAAAAGGCGGTTTAGATGTGGGTGTTTGATAAAACTCCGGCCGATGGTTCACATTTGGTTTTTTATAAAAGGTTTGGAGTTTATAGAAAAAGATGTTTGGCGGCAGTGAAATATTTCATTATACAGTCGCATATCCAAAAGGTTGTAATTCATCTTTCTAGCGTTGATTCCGAAGAATCCCGAAGCAAAAATGGTGAAGGATTTCAGACCGATTAGTCTTATTGGACCTTTATAAAATAATGCCAAAATTTTGGCTAATCGTCTGTGTGGGCTTGAGATTGATTGTTAAAAAGAGGTGCAATCGCTTTTGTTGCGATAGATGGTAAATTCTTGTGGACCTTTTATACTTAATGAGTTTGCCGTGGTGTAAAGTTTGAAGAAAAAACATTCATTATATTCAAAAAATTGACTTTGAAAAGGCTTAATGATTATGTTCGGCTGGGATAACCTTGAATGATGTCTTAAGAAAATTTGTTTGGTGAAAAATGGTGTGGTGGGATTCAAGAATGTCATTCGACTGCTTGGGAACGTTTTTTAGTGAAATGAAGCCCTACGGAGAATTTTCATTTTTTAAGGCCTAAACAAGGATCCTCTTCTTCCTCCGTTTATTTTTAGTTTGGTTTTGGAGATCTTCACATTTCTTTTAAAAGAGTTATGATCGGCAGTTGATATGGCATTGTGCTTAATTCGGTTATGCATCTTTCTCATATGTTCTATCTGACAGTGCGGTGGTTATGTCAATGGAGTACTAAAATATTGATACGATTATATATGTGATGAAATGTTTCATCTGCTTCAGTGTCTTAGTATTAATTTAAGCAAGAGTAAGTTAAAAATGGGTGTTGTGGTGAGTAAAGATAGTGTGGTGCAATCTGCAAATAGAATTTGTTTGTTGTGTCCTTAAGGCTCCATTACTTATTTAGGTTCGAAAGTTGGGGGAAATATGACATCAATAAATCTTGGGATGAGATTGTGATAAAATGTATATTTGTCTTTCAAAATAATTGAAAACAATATCAATAGTATCGATTAAACCCGCTCAAGCGGTTCTAGGATCCATGCCTATTTATTCATATGTACTATATTCAAGGTGCCAATAATGTCCTTCAACGCAAGGAAACATTCAAAGTTGGGTTTTTACTGTGTCGATTTAAATAGTAAAAAATCGATATAGTGTGAAATGAGTAAGGGTTTTGTGTTCTAAAAGGAAAGGTGCCTTGGTTGTTTCTAGTTTATATTCCTTAATAAGAGCTCTTATGTTAAATGGGTTTGGCGGTTTACAACGCAAAAGAACATTGGTTATGGACTAGGTTATTAAAGCTATTCATTGGCGAAGAGTGGTTACAATCCATTTGGTGAAGCATTCTCTCAAGGAGTGGAAACATTGAAGATAAAGGTATACACATAAATAATTTTATGCAGAAAAAGCTGGCAATGTGCAGATACTTATTTTTTGGAGGATTTGTTGGCATGGAAGACATGTTTTGAAACAAAGATATCCTAGCTTTGTGCGCTTGGAAGTGAAGAAGATTGACGTTGTGCATCTAAACTTTCACAGAAACTTGACCTGGGTTCCTTTTCGTCGTGCTCCAAAAACGGAGTTAACAAAACAGTTGGACAGATTGACGACGCTATTACTAAGGTGTTGTTCTGGTGTCACACGCCAGATAGGTGGTATGGGACGCTTGATGGTTTTCGGTGAGTTCTATTTCTCGGTTAGCGTCGGCTAGAAAGGTTAGTGATGAAAACAGATTTCCGAATTTCTACTCAAACTCGATGGATAAAAGCGTGCCAATCAAGTTAACATTCATGCTGGAAAGTAGAATGGATTGTTAGCCTACCTCTTAAGTAATATCTCGGAGAGGTATAGAGATTCCGTCTATTTTTTGTCCCTTTGTAGCGTCCACGGAAATCGTCAAGTCTTTATTTTTTTTGATTGCCTTTTTGCAAAAGATAATTTTTCGAAAGATTTGCGTTGGTGGCGAGTATGGAATTCATGGAAGTGTATACGTTCGATGAATGGGTTTTTTCTTGGATCGTAAATCTTCGATTTCATATCAGCATAAAAGTGTTGGTTAGAAGGTGGTTTTGGGTTGTGGTGGCTAATTTGGGCTTATCGTAATAAGTGTGTCTTTGGTGTGGTTCTCCTTCTAAGGCGGATATTTTTGATGATGTTGTGTCGTATTCTTTTTATTCGAGTCGGTTTAGATGTAATGTGTCGTTTAGTTGGGTTGATTGGCTAAAAAATCCTCATCTTGTAACTTTGTAATTTTTCTAGCTTCTTGCTAGTTTTTTAATAAAGTGTTGTTCAAAAAAAAAAAGTAAAGATAGGAAAGATCAAACCAATGACATGATGATTTATAGTGGTTCGGCTACGAAGCTCCTCTTCGCCCTACTCCACTCCCCAATTACCCAACTTGAGAGTTTTCTTTACTATGTCAACAAGCTCCCTTTAGGCGCATAAAACTGTATACGTCGCTTACACTTTTTTTGATACTAAGCTAAATATTGAGTTTTACTTCGAGATAGAACCAATCTAAAACACTATGTCTTTTAAGGCCTAAAATAGTAACATATCATACACATATGATAACACAAGGGAAATAGATGAAGGTGGATAAATATCACAAGTGTGATGGCTCAACTAAACTAATAACACTTGAAGCTTGAAGTCTTCTTTGTGTTCTTCACTAAAGAGTGGAATAATTAAATCACTTGTAATAGATTATATAATAAGTATAATGATCAAAGAATGTATAAGAGAAAATAAATATGCAAGAGAAAATATGTGAGAAAAGGGTGAAGCAAATTTCAAAATCTAGTCCACACAGACAGCTACACGGATCCACGAATCTGCCGTAGCTTGGATCCGTCTTTGGTTATGGTAGATCCATGTGTAGCAGATAGCTGTTATTTTGTATTTTAGTGATTAACCCCAAATCTTAATAAAATATACTTATGTACTTAAAATCATATTTATTAGATTAATCTAAAAGAAAATATTTTTTAGCATGAAAATAGAAAGATTTTCTAGATTTGGAAAATTTTGGAAAGATTATTCCCATTTATGGTTAATCTTATTTTGTCTTATCTACCTACTATATAAAAGAAGTTTTATAAGAACTAATCTTGAAACATAAATTGTGATATTATAATGGTTTATGCAAATATTAATTTGTATGCAACCAAAAAAAATATTTTTCTTTAATTATTAACTACGCTTTATAATGTCATATTCATACCTTAAGTGATTTGTCATCGGCAAGTAAACTTACGACTAAACAACTTGTTTAAGTAAACTTTTACGTAGTATGACATTATGTTTGTAATTATCAAAACTCGAAGATCATTAAATATAAATATTGTTTTTACGCGAATATTTGTATTAACAATATGCATACGCTTTTAAAACTTTTACGTAAGTCACTTAAACTTGCATTTTGATACATGGATGCATACACAACTTACCCAATACCTTCACTACCTTCACTAGTACACAATATAACATATATAACATTCCAAATTAAGATATTTTCCCCTTTATTGTCACAAGCAGGGCGTCCCCTAATGGGGTATAAACCACCAAAACACTTTTAAATTTGAAAGCCTCATTCTACTTATTGTTTGTATATCATAGTTTAGTCTACTTTCTCTCCTTTGTCCTATTCCATCCACGTCCAAGCAAGTATCACCAAGAAACCTTAGCTCAAATTGGTTTTAGCACAAGCATGTGAAGTCCTAAATTTCAGTTCAACCTTCCCTATAAACCTTACATAAACAAAAGTGTGACACTAATTCTATCACACTCAAAACTCACCAAAAACTCTCCTCTTTTTCCTCCCCATCTACATGACACAAGCACATCACTCTAGTCCAAGCACTTGACCAATTTAGCTTGACACAATCCCTTTGACTCATAAAACACATAAGGACCAATTGCTTACATAAGAAGTAAGAGGCATGTGACTGAGTACATTTTCATCAAGTTCAAACACAACCATTATCTTCATCTTTTTCCTATCATCAAACCCTCGGCAGGAAACAAACACATATCAATGGTATTTCAAAAATAGTTTAAAGCATATTACAAAAGAAGATTTAGGAGTTTGATTGGAAGCTAGGGTTGAAAATAATATCTATGGTTTATTATAAGTGGTTAATGGGTATTCTTTTCGCACTTATGTTTATCCATAATCGTAACCAACTTGTAAGTATTTTTTCCTTGTCAAATTTTCCATACAATTTAAACATATCTTGGCCAAGATTCATATCCCACATATTGCTGTTAACTAAGAAAAATTGATTCAAAACTTTTTTAAACAAACCCTAAAACTATGTAGTTTTTTGTATTGCATTATGTGCTCGTTATATCAACCCTAGATTAATCTTTTGGCAAATTTCTCTTCATTTTATTTTAATAGATTGTGTTAACTAAGTTTTTGGAGGTGACAATAAAGATTGGGGTTCGTTTACATTTTTGAATGATTTTTGCAAGATTAGTGTAACAGTTTTAAAAAAAGTTTAGAAACTTTGTCGTGTTTTTGAAGCACCTTCAAGAGAAGTTGGGAATTTGAACCTTTTGAACTTTATCTTTGTAGATAAAGACTAGACTTAACACCAGCAAGTTGTAATCACTTTTAAAGTAAATTATTAAGGATTGTGGCCAAAACATAAACCGGTAACACTTTTTGTCCCAAAAATAGTTTGACATCCGTGTCTTGTAAGACACATTTGGAACCTTTAAACTTTGAATCATTTTGTAAGGCTTACATTTTTTGAAAGACAACTAAAAAACCTTCACCAGCCTTTAAATCACATGTTATTTCAGAATAAAATGAGTGGGGGGGGGATTAGAGGCCCCGTGAAGTCGAAAAGTAAAACTGCTTCACGTAAACGTTTGGTTTTTGGCTTTAATACTTGGAAACCTCACTTGTAAATAACATCAATCACTTAATAAACCTTAGACACAAGAATATAAGGTAGGTAAATTTTTTATAAAAATCAATGCATGTAAAAAAATTCCACTTCATATTGTAGACCTGAAGCGCCTTAAATTAATTAAATTAAGGTCCTCGTCAGGAAAACTTGTGCAATCTTTGAACTTTGCGTTTTATTTCCCCAATTGTACTACTTTGCTATAGGTGAGTTCATAGCCCCACTACTACAGATTTATTACATATTTTGGAACACTTGAGGTAGAAGATACATTGCTTGCTTTTAACGTATGGACCACAAGTTACATTTTACACTATTACGAATAGCCTAATTACCTGTTAACCCATTTATGCCCACTATCATGAACCGTTAATTACCTTATGTAAGCATGAATGATGTAAATAAGATTTTATTGGGATTGACCTCCCTGTCCGGGTAAGTAGCGCTTGACCCACCGTACTGGTCAAACGGACGTATGCTATTTAGAAACTCTAGGTGGTCTTGGGTTGGACACTACCGTGCAACAACAGGTAACAACTTGAAACTTTAGTCCGAGCTTCGGTGTCATATCTTTGTGCAATCTAAAATACTGTTCTAAGACATTGTAACTATTATAATGTCCATACTCGTAAATCTGTGGTCCACACTTATATACTTAAACCAAAACTCACCAATATATTTTAGACGTTTTTATCATGTATTTTTTAAGGTTCGTAACTAACATGTTTCATGCTATCATCTTGGAATTCCGCATGTTTGAAGGTCCTTTTAGCGGTTGCGCACATAAATTGTCTTGTATAAATCCATTCGTTGATTGTAACCAAAAACTTAATAATTTCTTTTTGATGTGAAACTTAGAAGAATTGTCAGTTAGAACAACTGTATTTTACTATATTGAATCAACGATTGTACTTTTCAAACGACTCATAAAAGAAGTCGTTCTATATCTGTTGTCAGAAGTCACGTACTCCCCGGTTACCTTTCCTTTGCATATTTTGTGGTGTACACAACGTATGAATCAATAGGCAAAACATATCCTCCCCCAAACAAAAAAAAACAACCGTGGCGCCTTACATAAAATAGAATACTACATTTCGAATTTAAACTAAAATAATACAATTACATTTTATTAAACTAAAATAAAATTACAATACATAAAATAGAATACTACATTTCGATAAAAAATAAATGTACGATACATAAAGAAACTACATTTCGCCTTTTTGTTCTTGATGTCGTTGCTAATGATGATCCACAAGATCAGTCGATGATTTGTATATCAACATTTTGTCATTCACTTAATCATACACATGGATTAACATTTTTGAGAAAAAAGAGTTTTATTTTCCTATCGTTTAATAAACATTAAATAATTTATAGATCAAATCTATTTTCTTAGGAGATTAACTTATAATTTTAGATCATGCAACCTAAAGGTTTTTTGAAAGTCATAAAATTGTCGAAACAATTTCCAAAAAATGTTCAGTGTTGCATAAATGGGTGTTAAAAAAATTATCTAAAATGGAAAAGAAGCGTATGTTGATCCATCATAATAAGATGTGTTGACTTATTACATCCATGTTTTTGGATCTATACTTCATCCACCATGGTTTCTTGCGCATTGTCCAAAACGCAAAAAATAGTGATTCAAGCAAAACCAAAAAAAAGAAACGTCATTTCCCTTGAAATTCTATCAAAACATATACAATCTTACTTTTGATCACTAAATCAGCTTTGGCATTCAATGTCAAAGATGGCCTGTAACAGGCTACATGCACTCAATTTTCCAGCTTTTTTACAAGGATTTGAAACTCATCTAATGGCACTCGTGTTTTCATGGAACACGTCCAGATGAAACCACTACAAAATTATCTAGATTCGAAGCAAATGCAAGCCGCTCATGACCGACAAAAGAGTTACGATGCTGTGAGGCGTAAACCTTTAGAATTTGCAGTTGGTGATAAGGTTATGTTGAAAGTCTCGCCATGGAAAGGCGTGATTCGTTTTGGAAAATGAGTAAAGTTGAACCCGAAGAACATCAGACCATTTAAGATTTTAGTTAAGGTTGGACATGTAGCTTACTGACTCGAGCTTCCAAAAGAACTAAGTGGTGTTCACAATACGTTCCATTGAATCAGACCTGAAAAGTGTTTTATTCGATGAATTACTCGTCATCCCGCTGTAAGAAATTTCAAATTGATGACGAACTCCATTTTATTGAGGAACTGGTAGAGATTATGGACCGAGAGGTCAAGAAATTGAAACAAAGCCGTATTCTGATCATCAATGTGCGCTAGAATACTAGGAGAGGCCTTGAATTCACTTGGGAATGTGAACACCAATTCCAAAGCAAATACCCTCATCTTTTCCCAGAAACCTCACCACCATATGCCACCAACTGAATTTCGGGATGAAATTCTTGTAACGGGGGAAGACTATGATAACTGACATATTTCCAAGTTAATATTTAACTTTTAACTTGAAATATTTTACTTTGAACGTATACGTACTTGATTTAACCTTTAATCGGGAAGTTATCTCGCGTACTATGGAAACAACTTTGAACTACTCCTACTCTTTGACTAAATTTAGTCAACATATAAACACAGAATGTTTATTATCATCATGACATATTTAACAATTCATAATAATGTGGAAACAAAAAGGGGGTTGAATAGTTTTTACCGTTTTTAAAAGTTATAACTTAGATTATCTACGTATGTGAAATCAATAGACATAGACGTATGTATATGATAGCGATGTAATAAGTAATTAAGTAAATGCGGAATATAAATAAGTAAAGATAGGGAAGATCAAACCAGTGAACACGATGATTTAAAGTGGTACGGATTATGAGCTCCACTACGCCCTACTCCACTACCCAAGATACCCACCGTCGAGAGTTTTTCTTCACTATGTTCAACCACTCCCTTTTGGCGAAGAAAACCGTACACTTCACATTATACACTTTTTTTGATACTAAGCTAAATATTGAGTTTTACTTCGAGATAGAACCAATCTAAAACACTATGTCTTTTAAGGCCTAAAATAGTAACATATCATACACATATGATAACACAAGGGAAATAGATGAAGATGGATAAATATCACAAGTGTGATGGCTCAACTAAACTAATAACACTTGAAGCTTGAAGTCTTCTTTGTGTTCTTTACTAAAGAGTATAATAATTAAATCACTTGTAATAGATTATATAACAAGTATAATGATCAAAGAATGTATGAGAGAAAATAAATATGCAAGAGAAAATATGTGAGAAAAGGGTGAAGCAAATTTCAAAATCTAGTCCAAACAGACAGCTACACGGATCCACGAATCTGCCGTAGCTTGGATCCGTCTTTGGTTATGGTAGATCCATGTGTAGAAGATAGCTGTTATTTTGTATTTTAGTGATTA